>JAOXOE010000827.1:3902028-3957895 GCA_028565055.1 Phoeniculus purpureus
GGCAACACAGAGGCAAGCGGCTGCCTGGGGCTGTGCAGTACATCACCGGCAAGGCTGGGGCTGTGAGACAGTTCCCAGTGCTAAGGCCACACTCAGGTCTCTCTACGTTTTGTCAAGTTTATATAACGTGTATGATGCTGCTCGGGGTTTAGGGCTATTTAAGAGGGTTTAGCCAATTTATAAATCACTGCTATGCGAACGACAAACCCCAAGACGTTAGTCATTACCAGCTTGAGCTTCTCTGTCTACAGAACGTCACACGCAAGATGATAACAAAGTACTTCGACCTAGCAGCACGTTGTGAGACGACAGCGTGAGCCTCTGCACCCCACCCAGGACCTATGCCCAGGAGAAGGCTAGCGAAAGCCACCTGAGCTGGGTTTTCTAAGAAGCTTTCAGACCAAAAGCCTCATCTGTGCCTTGGACCTGGCAGGCAAGCTGGCAAGAAGTCACCCGGGCTCCCCATTAAAATACAGTTAGCACGTACGAGAGGTTTTGTCTTCTTTTTAGTTCAAACAGTCGTCTGGGAGAGACAAAGAAACAAAGTGCTTGGGTCAGTGGAAATTTCTGACAAAGACTTTTCTTCCTGGCACACACGGGGACAACCCCACCAACTGTGTCAGGTTTTTCCCCCTCCCTGAGCGACAAGGCAAAGGTCCTGATTAAAGGCCCTCTGGGGGGGACACACAAAAGATGGCCCAGGACTTCAAAGTCAACACACTGCTGGAGAGCGGGGAGGTCCCTTTTCCCCCTTCTCTCCTTTTAACTTCAGCTCCTGCCGGCTGTGGAGGGGCTTCTAATTGCATTTCACAGAGCCTGAACAAAACCTGGTCTTGTCTTCCACCCAGCAGTGACCCTGGAGGATGCGGGATATGGTGCGAGGGTTCAGAGCAGGAACAAAAAGGAATTTATCATGTCAGCAAGCTGAGCCGAGGGAGCGGCGAGGCTTTTTCAAGACGGTTTGCATGTTGCCACATCTCTAGCTCGGAGGAAACAGTGGTGGGGTTTCACAGAGGTGGGGTGGCCAGCTCCCTCCTCCTCATTTTGGACAGGGGGCACCTGCAAACCCACCCTGGGGCAGTGGGCCAGGGGGTGATCCGATACGCAGCACCAGTGGGGAGCCCGGACACAATGGAAGGTGGCTGCCTTGACCAGCAGAGTGAATATCTCCTTTTGTGCTGGCGAAAAAGGACCTTTGCTCACTGACCCAGCTCTGGATGGAGAGACTTTTTCCGCCAAATGGTGATCTCGATCAAATGACATCCAGGATGATCTAAGCAGCCTAATTAAAATTCTCCCTGCATGTTGAGAGCTGTGGATCCTTTGCAAGTAAAGGTTTGGCTGAAACCTGACAGAGTTGTTGGAAGTACGGGATAGTGATTGGAGGCGATGAGGAATGGGCAGAAAGCCTCCAGCCAGACGTAATACGGGCACTGCCAGAGCAGTGCAGACACGGGGTGTGACTTGCACCAAACGTAGGACTTTACTGAAACCCAGCAGAGTTAGCACTTGGCCATCTCACCTTCCATTCTTACTGACAGAAAAGGTCTGCATTAGCACGCACGAACAAAACCCTCATCCCAAAATAAAACAAGTCAGTAAGAACTATTCCTTTAACGTTTGATAGTCTCTCTTTTCCGCCTCCCTAATGAGATTGGCTTTCTCATTCTTTCTCTTTTGCATTCAAATTTCAATCTGCAACAAATTTTCCACATTACAGGATGAACCATATATCTGTTTTCCCACATTGCACAACACTAGACCCAACACAATACATCAAAATCCCAACGAGTAGGGTTTATCCTGTTCCCCTTTGCCGCCGCTAGACAATGCTGAGCCCCGAGCTTTCTCGGTGGATGCTCACATAAGAGAATTAGACGTAGAATGAGGTTAGTTAGTCACTGCTGATTCATCGTGCATTTGAGATTTGGTTTAACAAACCATTCATCCCCCATTCCTCGTACACGGGCCCATGTGTCTAACAGGAGAAGCTGGCTTTGGCTTTTTTATTTACTAGCTGACAATAGTGGAGACGCTCATATTCACATCCGCATTATAATAAATGCATTATAAATGAGTAAGTAGGAAACAGTAAGGAAATGATGTTTTACTTTTAAATGCTAATTATGGAGCCCTGGTGCAGTTAATGTGTAGGGTGTTCTGTCAATTTTTAATGTTTATGCCAAGTGTAGTCTTCAATTTAACATGAGCTTTTAATCCTTTGAGTACTAAATTGCCTTTTAATGCTTGCAGCACAACATTGTGTTTGCACAAAGTCAGGACTGAAAAATGAATTCACTACAAGATATGTGCGTGTACGGAGGGGGGAGGAAGTACAAAGGACAGGACTAGCTTTTTGTTAATGATG
The DNA here is from genome assembly GCA_028565055.1 of Phoeniculus purpureus. Taxonomy (NCBI): domain Eukaryota; kingdom Metazoa; phylum Chordata; class Aves; order Bucerotiformes; family Phoeniculidae; genus Phoeniculus; species Phoeniculus purpureus. The sequence continues at coordinate 3,904,397 of JAOXOE010000827.1, forward strand.
TTGTTGGAGCCATACAAGGGGAAGGAGCTGCTTTCAGGATGTACCTGGCAATTGCCGGCAGCGGCAAAAGACCGCTCTCGATTTAGGATCTCTATTGAAGGGTTTTCCAACGGGGCGCTCTCAGGCTCTAACAGTGTCTCCAAAAACTACACCAAAAATTCACAGCTCAGAGCCCGAAAGAAAACGTGGAGAAAAATGTGCGGAAAGAAATTACCATAAGGAGGTGTCTGCATGTTCAATATGACCAAAGTACCTATGAAGAGAGAGTTTTTCAACTGACAGCACTTAAAATCACAAAATCACTCAGGTTGGAAAAGACCCTTGAGATCATCAAGTTCAACCACTAACCCTACTCTACCAAGGACACCAATGGACCAGATCTCTGAGCACCACATCTAAATGATCTTTAAACACCTCCTGGCGACTCAACCCCCTTCCTGGGAAGCCTGTTCCAGTGTCCCACTACTCTTGCTGTGAAAAGCGTTTCCAGTCGTGGAACCTAACCCTTCTCTGGTGCAGCCTGAGGCCGGTCCCTCTTGTTCTGTGAGAGGAGACCAGAACCCACCTCTCTTGCTCATTGTATGTCCCTTCAGGTAGTTGTAGAGGGTGATGAGGTCTCCCCCCAGCCTCCTCCACCTCATGAAAGAAACATGACAAATAAAGCTGCTCTGGAAGACATTCACCACCACGTCCTAGGCTGATTGGTTTGGTGTTGCCTTATTAGCTGGTCTATGGTAACAGGCACAAGGTGGTTCCCAGGCACATGGCTATGGCACTAATGGGGCTGATGATGACAATTTCCCAACCTGCCCTTCAGTAAACCTGAGCACAACCAGATGCAGCAAAACAGCTCAGGAAGCCACACTGGGGAAGGCACAACTTCACAGTGAACAAGACAAGTACAACCACCCTGTGTGGACTATTGGGTCTCTTTGCCAGCTGACAGTGTCCTCACTTGCTCCTGCAGCAGCACTGGCCAGGACTTGGCCAATTGGACAAAGCCCAGAGGAATCCCCTGTCACTGGTGGCTCTTACCTTCCCCCGCCCTGGCACACGCTGGGATGTAGGGGAGTTAAATAGGGATTAGCCTCACAGGCTGCCTTATCTTCCTGGTGAACAGACTTTTAAAAATGACACTGTTCACATGCTCAGAGCTCCAAATTTGACTTTCCTTGACAGCAGCCATCTCAGGAATCCCAATGAGGTTTATTTTTGGCAGCCGAGCCTCCACAGTGTAAGCTTTGCTGCATGTAGGGTTTTCAGTGCAATGCTGCAGAGGAGTAACACTGGGGACCTGAGGACTCTGGTACATCCTGCTAGTGCATCCTGAGCTTTACTCCCAGGTTGGACTCAGAGGACAAAGCTAACCAATTAAAATATCTCTTTCCTTCCTCTCTGCTCTCACCCCTCTACTTTTCCTAAAAATACTGCAGGGATTTGAAAATGCTTTTTCCTCTGTCTCATTCCCCTACCCCACATGCAGTTGACACTGCTCACGCCAGTAACTTGGGGTCATGGCAAGAAATACCCATTTGCTTTACAAGAATTAGCCAGGCACAGGGCATGACAGCCCAGAATACAAATGGAGCAAACTGCTTTGGGATTAAATAATATGGCTTTTAAAAAAACCATAGGGTCTAAAGGAAAACTTTGCCAACTGATGTTGGAGTTTGAGCTGACAAATTCAGTTGCCACAGGCAGGGACATAAACCTGCAGTTGCAATTAATCTATGAGCCTGGAGCGAGAAACACCTATGATCAGTTTAAGCTCAGACAAAGTCTTGCCATGCAAAACCAGAACAACATTTTGCATTAAGCACTCGCAGAACTGCTTGTGGAATGAATGGAAACCAAACTAGAGCAGACTGAGGGCAAGATGAGCTGCACAGCGCTGCGTCAGCAGCCAAACCCCTCCAGGCTCCTCCAAGCCTTTCTGCTCCCCTGTTTTTGTTGCTGCCATCGTCACCACTCACATCCTGGCACACAGTTCTGCAGGTGTCTGAGGGCAGGAATCCTACTGCCACAACCCACCTACCATCTTTCATATAATTTAAAATAAGATGGAAATGAGATCTCTGTACTTGGAGAATGTTGGCCTTTGTCTTACTTTTCCAAGCCCTCTTTCTCATATTTTTTTCCCTTCCCCTCACCCCCAGGTTTGGTTTTTTCCAATCCTACCATTCAAGGTAAAGTTCTTCTCTTTTTATTTTCACGCTCATGAGGTGTACGCTGTCTAGATCTCATTCATTATTGTAGCAATGCATCTTATTTTGTATTACTTCCATATCTTGATGTTATCTAAACGTTTTAAAATAGTAATAAAAGAAATTACAAGGTTTATAATTCCCCTCGCACATGGAACACAAAAGATGAAGCATGAAATCGCAGAACTGTGACTGATTTTCTATGAAAGTTCAACAACTTCCAGCAGGCTCCAGTGGAGATGCAGAACACTTGGGTCTGTGCCTTCGGGTCTGTGTCGCTGTGCATCTGTGTGTCTAAGTAATTAAGAACTTTTGTACATAATTATAAATCTTTCTACGTAATTAGAAACTTCTGTAGGTATTTCACACATGTCAAACAAATCACACTTGGGTGAAAAGCGACACTAAAATACCAGAGAAAACTCTTCTGAGAGGATGCAGTGTGTCTGCAGTGGATTTGGAGTTCCACTGGAATTCTGTAAAACACCAGCCAGCCCTTTGATGGGTCTTGTTAGGACAAGCAGATGAAAGGAGGGAGTCAGTTTACCAGCACCTGCAAAACTAAGCTTGGAGGAATAAACACTCAGCAAGAAACTTCTGATGCTTTATGCACCTGCCCAGGGCAAAAGTTCTGCAGCATAGGCTTTACTCCTGGGCTTTCAAATACAGCTTGCTCTTGACCAGGCTGCAGATACATCAGCCCTAAATTGCTGGCTGGCTCTCCCAGGAGAGTATGAGCAACCTGGCTCGTGGCAGCATCTGAGCACCATGTTGTGCTCTTGAAATCGTGGGAAAGGGAGAAAGCTCAGCACCTCTCAGGATCTGCAGAGATCAGGCCAAAGACACCCAAAGAACAACAACAACAACTTTGGTATCAGGCAGATAATGCAACGCACAAACAGCCTCTTGAAATGTTTAACTAATGACGAGGGAGCTGTGCTCCTCCTGACATCCTACTGAAGACTGAATGAAATCTTCCTAATTAGTACTAATTCACCCAATATCTCCTGCACTGCTGGTGTCAGACAATTACAAATGCTTTGGTGGTGCCAGCATCCCTATCCCAGATGTTTAGGACTCTATGAGGTCAATCCTGTGTCCATGGCAAGGTGATAGCAGCCCAACACCACCTGCCAAGAGCATGGGACTAGTAGGCACTAACAGCACCTCCTGTGTCAAGATGGAACACGGTCTGATGCACCAGCCATAGTACGGGTCAAAGAGAGCACACCAGTGAAGCATTTTGCTTCAGATAGTGCCAGTTTAGTTTAGGATTCCCAGACAGGCTGGCTGTTGTCCCACATCCCATTATACCTTTGCAATGTTCACTTTCCAGTGTGGCAGACAAGGAGCCATGGAGGGCTGGAAGAGCTGCTTGGGTGCGTACTCGTTCATGTGGCAAACCCATCCTTATTTACACCTGTGCACCCACAAGTATTTTTAGAAAGCTTGGAGCACATACTGTACAGTGGCAACATCTTTCAAAAGCTACAAGTTTCACTAAATCAGTTTTACTACCCTGGTTTTGGATGAAGTACAAATACTGTACAGAAGAGATGTGGTTGGTGTTCTGTGGGCGTGTACTGCACGCAGAGCTGTTAGGGCTGTGTGGCCATAACATAGGGTCTGCTTCCATTTCTGGAACCTTCTTCATCTATCCTCTTGTTCTACTGAGTTTAATAAGGGAATCTGGATCATGAGGAGGCTGAAGGGAGACTTCATTGCTCTCTACAACTACCTGAAGGGAGGGCGCAGTGAGGTGGGTGGTGGCCTCTTTTCTCTAGTGACCAGAGACAGGACAAGAGGAAATGGGGTCAGGTTGTGCCAGGGAAGGTTCAGGTTGGATCTGAGGAAAAACTTCCCAGAAAGAGTGGGGAGTCCTTGGAATGCACTGCCCAAGCAGGGGGTGGAGGCACTGTCCCTGGAGGGGTTGAACATGTGGGCACCCAGGGTGTTTCAGGAAATGGGTTAGTGGTTGAGGGTTAGATGGTTGAACTTGATGATCCTGAAGAATCACCAACCTTGATGATGCTATGATTCTATAATGACAGGTCTGAACTCCTTTATTTTGGAGCAAATCTGAAGGTCATGTGAGCTCTGAAAAGCTCTTTGACAATGGCAAGGAGATCAATTAGAGAGTCTGATGAAAAATCAGACTCCCCTTATGCCAGCCTTGCCTACAGACAGTAAGTCTATACACTTTCTTTAAAGAGAAAAGTACAATTGAGAAGTTCCAGTATTGCTTTTTTATGACACTGCACTGCCTAAGAGCCTTCGTTACGAATTTGGATTCTGGATGCCTGAAAGAAAACAACGGTCCCTGTCTCAGAGTTGCGCATTACAGACACTCAGACATTCATTGCCCAGCAAAACCCAGGCTAACCCATTGCATGTATTTCCTAAAAGAGTTTGCAGGAGAAATGCAAGTGCAAGCAAAATAACCCCTAACGTCACACGTGAATTAAATATCCACAGCATTTTACTGCCTGGTATGTTCCACCTTTGCTATTAATACCAAGCCAGCAAGAGAGCCAGAAGTTTCTTTAGTCGTAATGATGAGTGAAAGCTGGATTCTTAACTCCGTGATCCTTTAGAAATTGCCTGTGTCTATTACGGACCGAGAGTCAGCACCTCAGTCTGTTAAACTGTCACACCTCTTGTTCAGGTTTCTCCTATGATAATCTCCTCCCTGCTCACCTCCAGATAACACAATACATTTCCTCTTCTACTCTCTGAGCTTATTTGCAGACGTAGCCAGCCATAAGAAGCTTTCAATGTGTATTACACTGCAGTAAAAACCCCTGTGGCCCACCAAGAAGTGGGCTGGAAAACCAGTTTAGATTCGCAAAGAAGCTGGTATTAAAGCCCTCGAGGACTTAGCGGTTCAGCTTTTCATGCGTTTCAAGACCTGTGAATAATAAAGAAGCGCTGGTAATTTTACTAAAAAATGAAATCCCATCATTTCTGCCGAATAAACAAAAACAAAACAATGCATTAGCTATGCAATACTTCTCAGCAACACAGTTTGAACGTGTCGTTAAAGGCAGATTTTACCCATGAAAAGTGGTTTAAGAAAGTAATAAATACAGAAAACTTTACATATACTTTTCATTTCCTCCCTACATCGTCTCTGTTGGAGGTAGACTCAGATTAGGTCTGTATAGCCAATTCCTCCAGCTCCGGGAAGCCAGAGTCCTATTTCTTTTCCTACAGCTCACATCTTGTATATTGTGCTCTAAACCAGATCCTACCTTCAAGTGTAAAATTCAGGACTATAAATTTATGATATTCCGCAGATTTCAGAAAACGAAAATAAGCAAAGAAGAGCTAGAATGTTATCTCACTGTCAGTACATCAAGTTCACATTTCCAGGTCCTGAGGCACACAGTGAGAACAGTTCCCTTATCTCTGGAAAGAGCTTTTTTATTACAAAATCCAGCTGGATTCCTCTGTGCTCAAATCTGAGAAAAATAAGGCTTTATTAGTTAAATGAGGAACGAGCTAAGAAAGTTAACTGCTTGGTATCCCAATGGCAGGTATGGTGAAGGCAGAACAAACCCTCACAGCCAGATTAAACCATAAAACAAAATGTACCTGCAAACAACAGAATCCTGAAGGATAATACTAAAACAGGAGAAACACAGAGCAACAGCTCCAGTCGACAAGGTATGGCCAAGACTCCTTCCAGCCTCCTCCAGTGGCAAAACCAGTCAGTACCTAAAGCTCATCCCTTTGGATTCAATCACAGAATCGCAAATTTAGAATTTTGATCCCAAAAACCCTATAAAATAAGAGAACTGAGTCTGATCCTGCTCTGGCAGGGGGATTGGATTGGATGATCTTTCAAGGTCCCTTCCAATCTCTAATGATTCTACGATGACTCTATGATTCTCCCTGGTGTAGTGCTCTAAATTATGAGTGTTTCCAGAGGGTTGGACTAGATGACCTTTGGAGGTCCCTTCCAATCCACAATTCTATGAAATGATGTCATTGCACTGGTGTAAACAAGACGACAACTAGATTGATCACAGGCATCATGTTAAACTGGACACTGGATCCGAAAGCTCCCACTACATTCATTTCCAGAACACATACAGGGCAGACCTTACTCAAGTCACTGCCACAGTCTCAGTCTCAGAAAGACAGAGAATGACAGAAGGCCCCTGCAAAACATCCACCCACCATGCGTGGCCAGTGACCTCCCCAGCACTGCACTTGGGTAAGGCTGACCCAGGTGGTACTGAGACAAGTGTTGTCAATTTAACCTTATAGACAAGTCGCCGAATTATGAGCAATGGTCATTTCCAGCAAAGGATGCTCAAGGTTACCAGTAAAAGACAAGTCCTAGGGGTAATATTCAAGAGCAGTTCCTCATTTAGTAGCCACTTCCTGCTACAGAATGTCACTCACACAGAAAGTCATGATGCCTTGATAGGCTTCACAATCCCCCATCAGTTCTCCAGCTGCTTGGCTAATCAGATATTATTACCTCCTTTGTGTTTTCTTTGCCAGCCCTCTCCTCTCTCTCGCTCTGGTGAGGTTGTTGTAAAAGGACTCAGTCATGATTCCTATCTAAATATTTCACTTGCCATACAAAGGTCTGCATTTTGCACACCACAGAACTTTGGCTGCTTTGTCTTTCGACAAAAAGCTCCCTGGGCTTCTGGGAATAAATAGTGATAATTGTCCCCAGCCTCGACAGAGCACAGTGTACGTCAGACCACAGACACTGGGTTCAAATCCAGTAATCATTGAGCAAGTGACTTGAGCACATCCCAACCCTGAAGGGCTCTGGGAAGCTCCATTTCAGGCTGGAGGTTACTCCAGGAGATCTTTGTGCCACACAGACAGGCAAACAGGTGGAACCAGAGCTCAGTGCTGTGCTTTCCAGTTCTGCAGAGTCACCTCTGCACCAGTGATCCCCCATCACTGCAAGCAGAGGAACAACAGGAACATGTCACATGTTTGGCATTGGCCTCCATCTTCTGTAGACACTATCAGGCACATTGCCATTGAAATCCATGGTCGCTGCTAACAAATGTATAAAATCTCACCTTTTGACCTAAACTCTTCTTTTCCATGTGTGCAGAACACCAAGATTTCAATTTTCCCTGAATTAGAGGAGGTTAAATCTCAGATTTCCAAAGCCTGACAAATTGTTATGATTCCTTTTCTTAATCCTAATTCCCTAACAAGTCAGACCTGGTGCCTTTCAAGTCTTCTGCAAAGGGAAGATTCCCAGGGATTTGAAGAGCCACTCCCACATTTGAAGAGCACCTTCACCACCAACAGCTGCCTCTTGTTGAGCCGACATTTCAACTCTGCGTAACATTCACAGAATCACAGAACATCAGGGATTGGAAGTGACCTTGAAAGACCATCCAGTCCAATCCCCCTGCCACAGCAGGATCCCCTAGATCAAGTGGCACAGGAACATGGCCAGGCGGGTTTTAAACGTCTCCAGAGAAGGAGACTCCACAACCTCCCTGGGCAGCCCCTTCCAGTGCTCTGTCACCATCACCGGAAAGAAGTTCCTTCTCATATTGATGTGGAACCTCCTATGTTCCAGCTCACACCCATTGCCCCTTATCCTATCACTGGATGCCACTGAGCAGAATCACAGAATGTTACAGGTTAGAAGGGACCTTGAAAGATCTTCAAAGTCCAACCTCACTCTGCTGGACCGGGGTAAGCCTACAGCACCTGGTGTACCCAGACTGTCTCCCATCCAAGTACAAACCAGGCCCGACCCTGCTTAGTTCATCCAACATTCCATCTCTATGTCTCTTCATCCACTCCTCTGAGCCAAGCCTAGCTCCATCCTCCTGACACTCACTCTTTCCATCTTTATAAACATTAATGGTTTCACCCCTCAGTCTCCTTTTCTCCAAACTCATGAGACCCAGCTCCCTCAGCCTTTCCTCATCAGGCAGATGTTCCACTCCCTTCATCATCCTCATGGCTCTGCGCTGGACTCTCTCCAGCAGTTCTGTATCCTTCTGGAACTGCAGGGCCCAGAACTGGACACAATATTCCAGATGTGGTCTCATCAGGGCAAATTAGAGGAGGAAGAGAACCTCTCTTGATCCAGTAACCACACCCCTTTACCACCAAAACAGTCCCTGGAGCAGGGGCCTGGCTAATCACTGCAGCTCACTGTGCTGCGTATGGGTACACAGGGGAACAGCAAACACCTCGCTATGTCCATCCAGCTCCACTCTGCGTCGTTGAGTCCTGAACAAAGGCAGCATTTTCTCAGCAGGATGTGTTAGCTTGGGCACGCTGCCATGGTGTCCCAGCTTCTGCAGGTAACTGGATGCGGTGTAGACAAGCCGAATGTGGTTTCATATGGAAATGAGTTGTAAATTATTAATATTAATAACATCTATAAACAACTGGTGACAACTTCAAGTGGGTTATTGTGTGGTACGTACAAGGCATCTGTTCATTATCATTTACAAGACACTCCTGATACACGATTTGCCCGAGTATCTGTGCAGACACCCTCCACTCTGCATCTTGGCGTTAAACACCAATGTGCTAACAACATCCGTGAGGTCTGCGCTGACGATACCACTGTGTACGGACACGAGTGCCCGTCCCAATGCGGGCATCCTCTGCTGATAAATGGCGCCAGCCTGGATGAGCTTCTCCCTGTACTTCATTCCCGCATGGATCGGTAAGGTCACGGCGATTGCATCAGTGGAAATTTGTCTGATTCAGAGAGGACTTGATTCTCAGCTGCCTGAGAGCTATTTTGTGTCTGTGTGATGGTTTAAGACCCAAAGGAAGCTTCCTGCAGCACAGCAATGAACCCTTGAGAAAAGGTTGTGAGGGGGGAAAGGCAAATGGAGGTGTAAGGACAGGATTCTGAGAAGCCCTGCTGTAAGTTTATTATGTCAAAGACAGAGTCAGCCATGATGTTACAATCTTTCTGTCAAGGACAGTGATAAAAAACTCTCCTCACTCCGAGCTCTGGGATTTACAGCACAGGTTTCCAACCTCCAGAGGCTAATTATTTCAAGTCATCCTGCAGTGCACCCTGGGCAATGCTTTATGAAGTTAGCTTCATGTGGTTGAACACCCGTTACTTCATTGGCCTCTTGCTGTCATGATGCAAAGACGGACTAGTACTGCATGTAGCAATTTTTAAATAGAAGTGGATGATTTTTCAAGTAATTATTAGCAAAAACGTCAAACAGAAAGGCAGAGGCTGGCTCTCCTACTGAGAGGAACCACTGAGGCAGAAAATATGTGCCAGAGTATATAGTGGGAGCTGCGCAGAGCTTGCTGTCAAACAATGCGCTTTATCAAACCGGGAACACAATACCCGGCTGCTCAGAATACCCTCCTTTAATGAGGTGGCCTGAGCCGCCATGCTCTGCTGTATTCAAATAAACACAGCAGCTTTTCAGCAACTGATTTTAATCTCATTTCCTGATCTGAGAAAGGCCCGGGAAACCCAACACTTTTTTTTTAAAAAAAAACCCCAATAATTGTTTTTTAATTGTTGTTGGCAACCTCATCTACCGCCTTCAAAGGACAAGTTAATGGTACCTACACAGATAACAGTGACACCACAGTGAGCAGGGGAGCTGCTCCTCTCCCTCTCCCTCTCTCTCTCCCTCACAAAGACCAGCTCTAGTATCACCAGATGTTCTCTTCATCATTTGGGAAAGAATGAAAAATGAATCTCTAGCCCTTCATTGAAGGGAGGTTGCTGAATTACAGAACTCAGCCTGCAGATCAACACTGTGGACGCGGAACAGCCTTAAAGTGGAGCATCGCAATGGCTATCGAGAGCATGCAGACTCCCTCCCCTTTGTCTGAGCAGATACTCCCAGGAGCTATGAGCAATATCCACACTGGACATGACTTCATTCAATTGCACACAGACAAGAGGAATGGTCTTTTGAGGTTAAAACACCAGCCTATACAGCCATGCAACAATCTTCTAGGGATTTCTGCTGTGTTACCAATTATGCAGTCGCCCCATGTGCAAATGGAGGAAACAGTTAATCCTTTGCTTCCTTCTGCCGTCTCCTTTGCTGGGCTAACTTTGCAAGTGTTTTTGGACACAGACCAATCCTTCTTGTGTTTGACAATGATATCTGCAGACTATTTTGTACAACCAAGCTGCACAGAAATGACCAGTAATTACAGAATCAAAGGATTAATGTGAGGTTGGAAGGATCCTCTAGTCCAACCTTTCTTGGCAAAAGCAGGATCTAGACAAGATGGTTCTGCACCCTGACCACCTGAGTCCTAACAGTGTCCAGTAACAGCAGGGCTTTTATCAGATGGCCACCAAGTATTGGTCCTATCTCACCACTCTGTAATTTCCTTCTGAACTGGAATGTGCAGAAAACCTAGACCAGGAACCTCTCCCGTCACTGAAGAAGTGAAGGCGTAACAGAAACCATGAGACAAAAATCAACCCAAGTGCCTCAAGGAATAAAGACGCAAAGTGAATTTAACGAAAGGCTGCATGAAATAGGAGCATTAAAAAAAACTCACTCCAGCTACAGTCGCAGTAAGGCCTGTTGTGCACACCTCCAAAGGCAACTCAATGGTCTGGCCCCACGCATGCCCCAGTGATCCAGTTGTGCCACATCGGGGCTTTCAGAGCCAGCTTGAATTTTAGTCGGGTCAGAGCGGGTGCTCTAAATACCTGCAGAAACATCTGAGCCACAAGCAATGCACCATCCAGCTGCTCAGCTCATTAACAGTGTCCTCTTTGAAGCTACATCCAATTTTAGCAGCTGAAATGCTATAGGTGGCTTAGGGTTGTAAACAGAAAGCAAAGCTGAGCCTTTAATGACTGTCCAGCCCACGACACAGTGAAGGGAATCTTATTGCCATTTAAGCCTGTTTAGCACGCTTGGATGTATGGCACCGCTTAACTTCCCGCTAAACTGCTCTGCTTAAAGCGTCAGAGAAAGCTGTGGGGACACACTTATTTTTCTAAGGAGAAGCTCATTTCAGTTCAGCACCAGGCTGGTCCCCCTTGACCTGTGCTAGACGGAAGTCACTCAAACCAAAACACAAAGGTCCATAAAGGCAGCCCTGCCTTAATGACTGCTTCTCAATTTACATCTTACATTGGTCCTAAATCGAGCCTTCGGAAGTTTCTGCTGCTCATTCTCCTCAGCACCTTCAGAGCTGATTTTTAAGAGGGATTGTCTGTCTGCAGGAGGAGCACCCAGGGACATCCAGAGCTCCTGGACATCTCAGAGGAAAAGCAAATGCTAGCTCAAACAATTCTGAGGATTTGCTTTACGATCTGTTACAATCTTGGCTCTCAAAAACTGTCTCAGGATGGGTTGTACTGGGCTAGCAATGTCCTTCTGGGAAGAAAACAGACAGCTTTGAAAATGGCTTGACTCATCGGGAGAAGATTTTTGGAAAACACCACGTGGTCCCTCTCATCTGGAGCAGGCGCCAGGCACGCATGCAGGGAGAGGTGAAACCTTTCAACTGACATGTTCCCTCAAGACAAAATGTCAAGAGAGATACCACGGAAATGCATGAGCTGAGGTAGGAGTTGCCAGCTCAGAGCACGTATGAGCATGTGGGACAAGGAGCCAACATCTCCTGCTCCCCTCGGGCTTCCTGCTGGTGCGACTACCTTCCAGTTTCGGCAAGAAAACCCACCTGAAGCATAGCCTGGAGAGCAGCAAGAACGAGGTAAAGCAGCCAAGCAAACTGCTACCAGTAACTTATGATGAAGCATGAATTTTTCAGAAGCCCATAAACAATTCAAACATCCAACGTTTTACTGAAACCAGTGGGACCGGGTACCGTTAGTCACAGCATGCTGCTGCAGAAGTTACCGCAAATCATCTTGGAGCCGTTTTCTGGGGAAACTGACGGATATCAACACAACCCCCAAGTTTTACACTGGGGACATATGTGAGTTTTCCAGGGAGGGCAAAAAGCATCGTAGAAAGCCCAAGTTTGCTTCTCAACTGTGATGGTTCATTAGGGGAAAAACATAGCGAGAGCCAGACAAGCCTCTGGTCCTTCACTTCACTGTTTTCCTGAAATAAAAATGACAACACACAGGCTTGCTCACTGCCAGCTAACCAGCTCCCCGAGCAGCAGAGGGTCCCTGGCACTGGTAACCTCCATCCATTTAAAGCTTGTCATTTAGCAAAGCCTCCTTCTCTTCCCTGCCCTTCCAGCTGTTTATATGGCACAAAACACTTTCTAGATGCAAGTCCCAGGTCTCTCACATCTCATGTGTCGAAGAATTAACCTGAGGAGGAAACTGTCAGACAAGTCTGACTCAAATTCCACCCCAATTTCAGCGACGCGCAGAAGGAGCTAACACCTTTCTGCAGAGTGCCAAATTAACATCTTACAACTGGAATGATCCATAGTAACGTGCATCTAAGACCTTCGCCATGGACCACGACTCTATTGTATTTGCATATCAAAAAAAAGCTTAACAGCAGGAGGACTGGCTCCAGGAGCACACAGGGCCACCAGCAGAGCTGTGTTTTGCTTGCAGGCAGCTCCCAGGGCTATGGCACCGGGGCACCAGAGGCTGTGTGCGTAAAACAGCCATGGGGAGAAGTCACTGAGCAGGGGCTGCACAGCCCACTGCTCCCTTTGCCCTAAACATCAACCACACACTCATCCCCACACCATCCAACAACATGGACCTCCTCGGAAACCACTGTCTTCTCACACTGGGGAATCCCCTGGGCAGCCTGTTCCAGTGCTCTGTCACCCTCCCCTCACTGTGAAAAAGATCCTTCTTATATTTATGTGGAACCTCCTCTGTTCCACCTTACACCCACTGCCCCCTGTCCTATCACTGGATGCCACTGAGCCGAGCCCAGCTCCATCCTCCTGACACCCGTCCTTTCCATATTCATCAACCTTAATGGGGTCACCCCTCAGTCTCCCTTATTCCAGGCTAAAGAGACCCAGCTCCCGCAGCCTTTCCCCGTAAGGGAGATGCTCCACTAACTTAATCATCTTTGTCGCTCTGCGCTGGACTATCTCTCAAGCAGTTCTGTATCCTTCTGGAACTGAGAGGCCCAGAACTGGACACCTCACTGGAGGTGTTCAAGCCCAGGCTGGATGAGGCCTTGAGCAACCAAGTCTGCTTGAGAGGCGTCGTTGCCCATGGCAGGGGGTTGGAGTAGATGAGCTCTAGGGTCCCTTCCAACCTCAGCCATTCCATGATTCCTTGGTTATGGTTACGTGGTGAGCAAAAGCAGGGTCAGCAGATCCTCAGAGCGCCCGTGACAGCCCACAGGATGGTTCTCTCCACTGTATCCACCTACAACTATTTATGTCCAGAACTGTGGCTCTATAACGAAGTTTTTCCAAGTCCACCTGACACTGTGGTGCAATGCGCTCAGCCAGGACACAGATGCTAGTGGAATGCTCCAAGGAAAGCTGCAAGAGCCACAGAGTTTTAGGCATTGGCACGTACAGAATCATCAATCTCTGAATAAGAGAGAGGACTTTGCGTTTGGATGACATCAAACATCCTTGTCAGGATCAGGATGTTCTCATGCAGCTGCCCTGAAAAGCTAAATATGCCCTTGATGTAGGACCCAAGCAAATGTGAAGGCAATTTTACTGAGAGCATGAATAAAATAAACTCTCTCTGACAGAACTAAGGAATGGGGGAAGAAATGGCTTTTGCTATCCTCCGTTAGTTAAAACCCTTTGGACTCTGCTTCCACCTCACCTCACTGCAGAAGGCCGCTGATGCAAAGGGTGATACTTGCCTGCAATCTTTCCCTGGGAAGTAATTAGTTTCCATTTAGAGGGATGACAAATTGATCAGGCAGGAATCTCACTGAGCTCTGAATTGAAGCTAAACTGTGATAGCTCCAGCTCTGGCAACTTGGGTTTGTAAGTCTGTCAATGCATTTTACAGTTTCAAAATTCAATCACCCAACAGCAGGAAAGACATTAGCTTCAAAAAAAGAGAAAAAAATAAGAAAAGGAAAAAAAAAAAAAGATGATGAAGTAGTTGGGGGGGAGAAGCACCAAAGCCTCCACTTCCTCCTGCAAGTTCATTATCGCCTCTCTAAAGCATGACGGTGGTGTGAAATGGGTTAGACGCACGGATGCCTCTGTTAACGGCCAAAGAAAAAAAAGTCGCACATCATTAGGAATGGAATAAACGATACCGAGGCACAGAGCAGAAATGATTTGATTAGCAATTTCCAGTTTTGAAAAGACCTGGAAGAGAACCAAATGACTATACAGAAGGTGTGATGGAGTTCTTAATTGCTGTAACTGCACAGGGAGACTCGATGATTTGTGACATATAATACAGCACAGTACGCTAACGCTAATAACTGTTAATTAACTGCAGCAATGATATACTCTCAAAATGCACATACAAGTTACCATAATTTCTAGATTAAAAGCTGCAATGTTCCAAGCCAAAGGCAGGGGGAAGGCAGAGCGGAGGGAGACTGGGGGAAGATGAGAAAGCAGAGAGGGAGACAGAATTTCCCCCTTCCTTTTTTTTATGCCTTTCTCCCTTCCCCCGTCCCCAGTTTGAGCAGGGCTGACATCTCACCCAGAGCAAAACGGCCAGAAAGCACCAGGAAAAAAAATTAAAGTACTCCTGCTGAAATGTGAAGCCGCTCCTGAACGAACCTCTCCCTCCAGAGAAGTGGTTATTAATTCTGAAAGGCTGTTGCTGCACCAGGCCATCTGGCTGTGCCGTAAAGAGTTCAGTAGCTGCTGCTGAGCTAAGATTCCTGTCGGATCCCATTCGCCCAGGCGGCATTATTCACTCGCAAATGTTATCACACCATTTCCCCCCCCTCCATCGCTGCTGTCTCCAAGCCGCTTTATTTATCTGCGGGCAGTTTGTTGCACTGCCCAGTGGAAAAAGCAGCTCTGCCAGGAGCCCTGGGGAAGCCGAGAGGCAGCACCCTCATCCAGCGGATGCTCAGAGGCTTGTTTGGCTCTGCCTCCCGACAGTAGAGCTGTGTGTTGGGCTGGAAGGTAGCACTTAGCAAAAGCTGTTGGATTGACAGCCTGGGAGACTGAAGGCTTCTATTTATCCCCAGCAGGAAGAGCACAGCCACGCTCCCACACGCTGCCCTTCGCCGGCGCCTAGATGGGAATCACACGATACTGATTAGCTGTCCAGAAGTGCTAAAACATTTTCTCCTTTGGATCAATAGTAATAAAGAGGAGGGGAAGGCAGGTATCAGGCATGCAATGCTCTGGGCTGGTTCTCATCTTCCCACAGAGCTGCTAGCCAGCCCCTGCAGAAAAAAACCCTCTTGGCATGCTTCCCCTTCACAGTTCTTCCAAATGCAACCGACATGTAGACAGGCTATTTAAATGTTACAGTCAGGCTAATCTTGTACCAGCCCTAACACATCAATTGCCCTGTGGATGGGGAAGCGAATGGGCTTTGTTCTTCCCTTGGTGCAGCCATTGGAACACACTCGCGCTGGACGGCCTCCAAAGGAACTGCTCTGCGCTTCTGGAGGCAGCCGCTATCCCCATCACCACGGGATGAGTTCAAATATTATCCCTGTGGCAAATGGCGAGAAAACACCAAGCAAACACAATCCACCTGGATATTCCGTAGTGTCAGTGCTCACCAGCGCACACCGGGATACCAGGCGAGCGAAGATAACAATGCAAGTGTAGGGCAATGAGGGGAAAAAAGGACTAACAGACTCACTCAGCCTCTACATCCTCTGCTTTCACACTAGCGTGGTGTGTTGAGAGCATGTGTGAAGTCTATCTATCATTTTAACATTGAAGTGCCTTGAAAAATATTAAGGGTAAACTCTGCTGTCACTCTAACATATGGCGAGACACTGAAATACAGACACACCCGCACAGACCGGGCAATTTGGATGAACACCTTCTATTACTGAGGAGCACGTTGGGTTTGTATCTTCTAGATTTTTGCCCACCTCCTCCAATTTTTGCCTACTCCAGTTTCTTTCAAGCTAATGAACCAACACTCCTCCAACACCTTCAGAAACATGATTAGAGTGGGAAGAAAGAAAGAAGAAAACAGGGTTATATTTAGGTCCCAATAAAAATATTAGCTTCTAGCTACAAAAAAAAAAACCAACACAAAACACAAAACCAGAAGTTTGGAGGTGTTTTTAATCTTAGGCATGAAAGACAGACTTGATCCATTGGTCTGTACAGTCCTATTCCTTCTCTGGCTATGTGGCCAGTACAGACCAGTACCTTGCACTGTTTCCTCTAGCATTCTGCCAAATAGAAATGCCTTCAGGATGGCATTTTAATCATTTTCCTCAGCAGCAGAATGACACGGCTGGGCCAGTCCTTTCCCTTTCCTCACCTCCGTTACTTCAAGGGCTCCTATCTGTCACATCATTCCCATGACCACCAGCCTCTAAATAAGCCGACATTTTCGTTAGCACCTAAACTAGAACTTTAAAACCGATTGAAATCTGAAATGAATGCTGCGAATACTGGTCCACACGCAAGACAGACAGTTAATAACCCTCGTGGGAAAGAAAAGCTTCTGAAACTGCTCAAATGCATCCTGTGGGGATGTCAGCCTGGAGTGAAAGATTCTTAAAGACTTTTTGTGTGACAGCATCACACCCTCAGAGAGTCCCAGGTGCCATTAGAGGGGAGGAGGGGACTCCACCGCACTTGAAGAATTCAAGAATAATCAGCCTCAGGTATTAATGTTTTGCTTTAAGATGTAAAAGATAAGACATTGAAATCCCACGATTTCCAGCAAAAGGGGGTGTTAAGACCTAAAGCTGCTGTTCAATTCCACACCCTCTTTCTGCAAGGATTCAGGTGCCCACGTGCTCCCCTAAGTTACCCACGATGAGGCTCAGCAATGCAATGGAGAGGGGCTGCCGAAGGGCTGGATCAGCTTCTCATCTACTACCGCCCCCCACTGCCACGTATTTCCACCCTACAGCTTTTCACTAACTCCTCTCTCTCACAACCCTTTCAATTGAGTCCCATGGAGAGCTCTGCCCCAGCTCTTATGTGGCACCACTAATTTTATTGAAAAAACTATTTTTCATATCTGATGGGAAATTGGAGGTGGGGGGTCTTCCTTTCAGGTCTTTCCCATTGTAAATCTGGGCTTTGTCTCAGCACTACAAAAACAAAAGACTTTGAACAGGACAGGCTGACGCCCACCCTAATGCAAGGGGGGATTAGGCCAAGTTGTATTTTTTGCCTTTGAAATGTTTCCCCCATAATTAGAAGCAAATTTCTTTGTCATGAGCTGAAATTCCTTTGTGCAAAAACCCAAAGCAAAACCTACGTATGAGGTACCTCACAGTTTAAGCCTCCACTTTCCTGGAGATTAACTGCCTGATAAACCCCAACTGAGCTGGGGCTAAGGGCAGTGCTGCCCTCTGAGCCCAGGTTGGGGTTTTCTCACAACCAGACTGCAACAAAACCCTCGGGAGCTGCTGGCTTGTCTGAGGGCCTTCCTGATTACTCCCCCAGCACTGGAAAAGTCTTTCTTTAGTGCTGGCTCCTGGGAAAGCACTTCTCAGCTCCTGGATCCCAGCAGAACTCCTCCAGATCACACCCTTGTGACAATAATCTATAGGACTTATTTTTCTTTATATCTTCACCTATGAATTTCCTAAACATTTTTCTCCTGCTTCCTATAAAAAACCTACTTCTACCTATATTTCCATTTCATCTGGCTGGAGTTCAGGGTGATTTGAAGGTGGCTGGAGAACCAGGAGGCAGTTTGTCTCCAGGAGCCCGGCTGGTCTCTGAACAGGAACACTGGGACACTGCCCCTAGAGTCCCAACCTCTGGAGTATTTAAAGGATAACATGTGCATCCAAAGGGGCTTATGTGACAGCTGGTATCAGAGGCACAAAGTCTCTGGGGCACAGAGAGAGTCGCTGGGGGCAACACCTGCACCTTGAGAGCTGTGACAGAGCTTGTCCCAGGGGTGCTCCACGAAATCCCATCAGCCAGTAACTGCATCTCTGCAGGCACTCGGCTGTTCATTTATCCTTCAGACATCTCATTCCTGATCCTGCCTTTGGTCCTAGACCTTCTCAAAGTTGTTGGCTCTGTAGCTCTTGGCCTGGCGTTTGCTCTTTATATCCAGCCTCATGCCAATTTGTTACGTCTCTACGTTCTCAGCTTCCTTCTAGTTCTGCCTCTAACACAAGGTCTACCCTGATCCTAATCCCCGGGAGGGACCTCCTTGGTCTTGGTGATGCCACACTTCATCTCTGCCCAGGGACTAATTCCATTTGTGGACCAGCCAACATTGACACCAAGAGCAAACCCTACAGGGCTGCAGAAGTGCAGCTTGTTGTAGCAGCATGAAATACAGTTTTTCTTCACTTACCACAATCACTGAGGTATCTTCCACCCCAGATGGAAACAAATATTTTTTATGAAGATCTGTTTTAACCAAACACATATATAAAACAAAAGAGAGAGAGAGAAAGAGAGGGAGAGGGAGGTGCGTTTGAGGTTTGCGGTGGTTGAGAATCTACGCACAGAAAATTAATGCTTTGACATGTATTTTGCGCTTAATCTTTTGTGGCAACTTTTTTACATTTGTAAGAGTTATGGATTTTAAAAGTCACAGCTAAGATTGCTTAATGAGCATTCACCACCCTGGAAGTGAAAGCAAGGCTGATGTGGTTTAGTCAGCTGTTAGCTTTATTGCCTCTCTTCTGTACTAAAAGTGACAAGTTGAACACATTATAGAGAGCTCAGATGTGTTATGTAGATGAAGCCTGCAGCAATATCTGCCTGCTCTCTATTATTTATGATGTCTATATAATACAATGGACTGAGATTTAAGCCATTGTGATGCAGTTTGTTTTCCAGGGTTCTAAAGTACAGCACATTTTACAGAGAATTGCATCTCTGTTACATATTAATCAAATCCATCTTACATGCAGCTCTTACACTGTAAACTAAAGGGAAAGAAAGATTAAAGCGCTTGGCTTTTCCTCAGCTGTCAAGGACTGGCAATAAAATAATAATAAGGGCTTCTAAATAATGTGTGTGTGACAGGCCTTTGCTCGGCTGTACAGTCCTTTATGGAGGTTAACTACAAAATAAGTTCCAGTGAGTGATTGAGAACAGGCGAGTGTGTAACACTGTAATGCCAAGCCCTGCATAATTCTTTGCAAAGTTCATTGGCAGAATTTCTCCCAACTCGACCAGCCAGGATCCTTGCTGGTCCAGGCACTCCATGGGCATGTGAAGAACTGAACTCCTTCTGCCCACACCCCAAAGCCCCTGAGTTGGGAACCTGCTTTGGCTGTCACCCGTTAAAGCCAAAAAAACTGCTCCGGCAGCAAAAGTCAGCCCTGCCGCTTTTAAACAAAGTTATTATTATGAGAAAAGTCAAAGGAAAGTCATTCTATTATAAAATACATAACACTCCGTAGAGGTCTGCGGGGTTAGATTTTTTCTTTTCCATCATTAGCTGGAGTTTCGAAGATCAAGAGGTGGGATTTTTAAGAACAGCCTCAATCAGTAGGTGGTATAAGACAATGTGAGCTGGGGAATTTATTGGACGGTGGGTTTGGTTTGGGGTTGTGTTTTCTTTGCCTTTCCTCCACTGGCTTTTTCTGCCAGGCTGCCTTTTAAAAGTTCATCTGTCTGCTCTGCCTTATTACCCCCTCAGCAGAAGGGCTCAGCACGCCACAGCGTGCAGGTGGTCTCCCTGCTTCCCACCAGCTGATTTTTCCAATGTGGTGCTGTGACAGGAGGCGGCGTGGGAGCAGGGAAGAGCAGCTGAGACAGTCACAAGCCACAGCGATGGCTCAGCCCATGACAAGGCTCAGGAGGGAGGATCTAGTGCTGTAGTGCAGGGTTCTCTCCCTGACTCTTCATGTGGCTGTAGGTGTCACCGCTCTGCTCAAAGGGAGATGGCGATTAGTCTTTACAGAGCCCTGGAACCCATGGATGAAAAATCACCGGGTGAAGGCTCAGCATTACTCTTAAACTCCACTCTGCTGTAGACAGGAGTAATAAAGAAGAGAAAGGTGTAAAGGACACGTGTGTGAACATTCAACAGCTCTTTGCATCCTGCCCAGCCAAGCCAGGCAGCACAGACCACGTCTGCAAGCCCCAGTGATGCCTTGAACCACTCTCTGTTGGGGCCATGAGGACCCACCAGGGCAGATCCAGACGTCCTGCAATTGCACCTCTAAGACCTGGTGCTGGAAAATACGGCCCCTGAATTCAGAGCTTGCAAAGTTTTAACAGCTTTAAAATGGGAAACTCCTACTGGGGCATAAAGATTGGGCTGGTGGAAAAAACCTGAATTCAGATGAGAACCTGTCTTCTGGAGAAAGTGGGTGAGTGCTTGGATGTGGGGTTGGGCTCACCTGTTCATCAAGCAGAACACTGAGCAGTGCTAATTTTTGGATCGCTAACACCAGCAAAGGAGTTCAGGAAATCAAAGGGAGGGCAAACAAATTTTAGGCTTCAGGGCACCATCTGGTTGCTGAAAGAAGCCAGGAAGGATTCATATCCCCTTCACACACACCACGGGGCTTCTGACAGCTCTGCACCATCTTCTGCCACCCCCATTACACAGAAACAGCATTTGTTTCCTCGCTGATCTAATACACCAGGGCAAATTCAATGTCTGCTCTCAAAGAACTGCCTTAAAATGCTATTACCCGTTTCCCCTGGGCCATAAGAAGAAAAGATGTTTCCCAGTGCATTCTGTGTTTCCTGTAGCGTATTGGGTCTCCTTTCTCACAGATCTCTTGAAATGCTGGATGTTGATTTCACAGCCTGTTTTTCACTGTGAGATTCACATGATGACTACTGGGATTCCTTAGGAGCATCCAGGTGTCGCAGCCACCTGAGCTCTTCACAGTGTGGGGGTTAGATTCATTTTTTGTATATTTGAAAAAAATATTTTAAGCCTCAACCCAAATCTAACCAACTTCCTTCAAGATTTCCCCCTGGTTCAAGTTCAGTCCTACTCATGTCCAGCCTACCACAGCGTACTGCCACCGTGCTAGTGAATTCACTTCTGACTGACACAGCTGCACACAGAAGAGAAGCAATAAGCCTCATCAAGGTGTCCAGAGATTACTGGAAAACACTGAATAAACCTGAGCACCATGAATTCTTGGGATTTTTGTCTCCCAGTTAGCCGAACCTTTGCAGACTGAGGGCATCTTGAACCACTGTTCCTGCTCTGAGTGTGACTCACATAACTGTAACTTGTGCAGGGCTGTCTTGACAGCTTGTGTGACACTGGCAATCTCTCTTAAAGCCTCCGAGGCTCCCAGACTCTTGAGGCCAGGCTGGACTGTTAAGCTTACAATTATTTATGGAAGAAGGAAATTCTGCTACTTGTGATCCCAAGGAAAAGCCTGACCACGGTTCTCAACACAAAAAGGAGCTCAACTAAGAGTACTGAAAGATCTCATTATTTTAAGAAAATTTTCTCATCCCCTCAGAGCCATCAACACAAAACTTCCACTCTCTGGAAGCCACTTCACAGCCTCTCACTGCCTCTTGGCCAGATCTACCAGGCCAGGCACATCTACCAGGCAGAAGTTGTCTCCCTGAAGCCAGGGGCTGTCAAGAAGAGCTGTTTTGGCATCTAATTCTTCCCACTGAATGAGGAAAGATATGCTCTGGAAAGAGATCAAAACCCTGTTGAGGGAAACAATGACCCTGCCATCCCAGCAGCTCTGAAAGGTTCCTCAGTCCTAATGCAGAAAGTCCCTGTAGCAGAGCTCAATGTCAGGGCCATGCTGTTGAGTCCAGCTCAGTAACTGGGGGACAGCAATTTCCATTTCTGTGTAAGCAAAACTTAAAAGGATAAACTGGAGCCAGCCACAGAGAGGAGCAGACTGGTTTCTTTTGCTTTGCTCTGTGTGGAAAGTGGCCTTCATGCCACCTGACACTCCAGGATCACTTCTCAGGCTATGGGAAATGAGCTGGGAAAACACCAGCGCAAACCTCCTGTGGTTTATATGTCTGCGTCAGGCGAGCCGTGCAGAATGCAAAGGCAAACCTTTCAATCCGCACTTCTCCCCAGCCTTGAAAAGCCAGCACAGAGCTCCATTCAGAAGGGGATTTACCGCAGGGTTTGGAAAGCACCAAGTGTTAGACAGGAATCTTGCCCTGACTGAACCTACTTACAAACCCTTACATTAATAGGCAGCGCTGCCAAGAGCCAACGACACAGTGTGTGCGGAACAGAGTTGTAAGTCACAGCGCAGGTTTGCTGAATGGGCTTGGGACCAGCTGCATCTCTTTACTCCCTCAATAACACTCTGATATGGGCACATTCATTTTGCTGTTGAGACAGCTCATGGAATAAACGTGCATCCCGTCCAAGGGGGGATTACTATGGGAGCAGATGGATGCTATACTGCAAACAGTAAACTTATGGAGTCCGAATCCCATACAATACAATTTACTTCCACACAAATCCATGGAAGGAAACACCACAAAATGCTTTGCAGCAACAGCAGCGAGGAGCCCCACGCGCTGGCCAGGGCATCAGGCAGCTGAGAGCCCTGCACGTCTCAATTCCTGCTGCCGACTCCACCTGACCAAGGCCTTTGCCCAGGCTGTGCTTCAGCTCATCCAGCTGGAACCCAATGCTCTCAACCTCACAGGAGACCTTGAGCCTCATCTCTTGCTTGCAAAGCACTCAGCGCTGCCCGGGCGAGCAGGGCTGCACAGCCATTACCGCAGTGGCACACACGTCTGGGTCAGTAACTCTCAGCCAGGGCAAACTGCAACTGGAGACTACAGCAGAGCCTGAAAGCCCCCTGAAATTTAATAGCAATAAGGTAGAATTTCATGCAGGCTGGTAACAACAAGGCAAGAAAATGGAAATGTAGAGCAGAAGGCGAAGGTGTAATAACCCAGCATTTAGCACTGGCAGCAGAGAAAAGCAAATCAGTAGTTTTTAAGAGGCAACCTGAGGCAAGGTGGTAGCTCCAAGGAGAGAAGGGAGAGCTGTTCCAGTTAAATGGGCACAAGAGAAAGATTAGCCCCCAACTGTGGAGCGCTCTGAGAGGGGAGAGAAAGAAGCTGAGAGGAGCAGGGAGGGGCGAGAAGCGGCAGTCAGAGGTGGGATGAGGCAAAGCCATAAGGAGCACAGAAACCCGGCAAGACGTGCCTTTTTTTTAATTGGACATGAACAGCAAGGAGCAAGCGAATTTAATTGGGGATGTAAAGGCTTCCTGTTTCACGTCCTTTGCTTTAAATCTTCATTGAGAATCAGCACATGGCATCACGAACACCCCCGTCACCAAATGGAGCTCACTGCAATCTCCTTCTTGCTGGATCTTGCTTTAAATACTCAATAGCCCAGTGCTCTGTCTTGCGCTGATTATTCAAGAGCCATTATGATATCAGTGAATGTCTCTGATTGCATTTAATTCAAGTGTGCAATATATTTTGAATTCAACTTGCTCCAGCATCCCCAGCTCTCCCTCCCCCAAAGTCTAACAGATCATTTAAAACTGAGCAGGTCACATCCTGAGCTGTAGGTACTAACCATGTCATTTCTTCCTCTCCTAGGGGCTTTAAATCCTGCAACTGCTGCCCTGCCAGCAGGAGAGGTGACCCCACATTTGTCCTGCTCATCGCTGGCTAATAACCATTAGGGACAATGGTGAAGCTCCCACCTGCTGCCCAGGAGGAGTACAGATCACTCCCAGCAGGATGCCAGTGCTGGAAATCTCCTCTCCTTTTCATTACGGGCTTTTGTGGCTCCTACACTCCCAGAAACGACTCAGAAGGGCTCTCAGAGAATTAAACTGCAGTAACAAAATGGGTCCTAGCCCCCCGACAGTCAGCAAACAGGGGAGAAGGCTGAGGCTGCTCTAACACACCTCTGTACCCCCAGATGGAGCCATGTTGCTGGTTGCCTGTGAAGGGACGTGTGCTGAAACACAGCAATGGGGACAAATAGAGGGGGCTTCACAACAATGTGGCCCAGGTTTAGCGTGCTCACACAACCAGTGCACAAGTAAGCTGCTTCTCTGAAGGTGCCCAGGGGTTGCACATGACCAGGCCCAGCACCACCTGCACAAACGTGTCTCTGAAAACCCTCATGCAGCCACTGGTGCTCGTGGAGGGCTCAGGGGAATCGCTCGCGTGCTCAAGGTCGGTGCCAAGAGCACCTTCAGCCCGCCACAGCTCCTTCAAAATGCTCAAATACCTGAACTCTTCAGGGTACCGATACCTTGGCAGCTGCCTGGAGAGGGTTTTCTGTACTGGCAGCAGCTGCAGCCCCATGATACAGAACTCTGGGGCCTCTGAGCCACAGCTTCTGCTACAAAACCCTCATCTTTAGGTCCTTTGCAGGGTCCATCT
Source organism: Phoeniculus purpureus (assembly GCA_028565055.1). NCBI lineage: Eukaryota > Metazoa > Chordata > Aves > Bucerotiformes > Phoeniculidae > Phoeniculus > Phoeniculus purpureus. Next base: position 3,928,918 of record JAOXOE010000827.1, read on the forward strand.
GTAAAACACCTCACCCAGCGCCTACAGCAGCACAGCTGGCTCCTGCCACTGCCCCAGCAGCACCCCCTGCCCTCCTCCAGCACCTCCACATGCAGTGTGGTCCCTTGTAAGGGAAACAAACCCCACGCCTATATTTCTAGGTGCAATCTGAGGTGGTCGACACAAAGAAGCAGCAGCTTGGCTCTGCTGGAAGACCCTCAGCCGATATAAAGGAGCAGGGGCCAGCGGCACGGTGCCAGGCGAGGCTGCGGCACGAGGTGAGTCTGTATTTTCACACCAGCCCATTGTAAGTCTCTGCCTCGCGCTTCCCTGGAACAGCAGCAGCCCAGCCTCACACTGCAGTGAAGTATTAACTCATACCGAACACAGTTTGTCTCCGAGGACCCTCTTGGCCCCTTCGTCATCCTGTGCTGACATTTTAATCGCGCTTTTGTGGGAGCCGGCTGGCAGTTTGTCATCAGGAATGGCGCGGCGAGGGGCCAGCGCGGGCTGCGCGCCGTGGCGGCTGCCGAGGGAAGCAGCCCATTCTGACAGACTGAGCAATAATCTGAACTTACTGCGCTGAGCCTGTGGGACACCAGCCGGGCCGCTTTATCTTCTTCATTAAAGTGCGCTCAAAAAAAAAATCCATTTTCCTTTAAAGTCTCAGGAACAGATGGAGTAAAATTAATTGCGCCATTAAGTCCCGATAGACAATACCAGAGTGGTTTTCTTTCAACAGTGCATGTGTGTTACAAAGTGCTCTTCGTAAAAGGCAATTACTGCAACATTTGCCATAAAATAAAGGTTGCTTTAATGGGCAATAAACACAGGCTTCAAATTTTGTATGAAATGGGTCTCCAAAGGGCGCTGTTATAGGCAGCTCAAAGGCACAACTGACTTTAGTGTTTCTGCTCTGGCTCCAGCTCAGCTAGTTCGGAGAACAATGATTCCCACCCTTGGATATTTTGGGATGGAATTATGTACGCCGAGGCAGCGAGCGGCCGGGCCCTTTGAGCCACCTCTTGCTGGTCAGGAAGTGGTGGCTGAGTGGAATCTGTCAGCCACAATGAGAGAAGGACCCTCGGCCGGGGGACCAGGGAGGAGGAGGAGGGGAGAAGGAGGAGGAGGACATTGCCAAGGCCAGGGCTTGTTCTTCTGCTGAGCGAAATAAAAAGGCCCTACTTCCTGACATCAGATCCACGCCAGTCTGAATTAGCACTGGGTTTGTTTGATGCAAAGCCTGGCATATTTATTTACATTTCTTTTTAACATAAAATACTTTGGAAAATGGATCCCACATCCTCGCAAACAGAGGGAGGGGACTACAAAAACATGTGTGGGCAGCGTTCAGAAGACAAGAGACAATAACACTTCTATGCTGTTGGCTTTCTGGTCACCAAAACCCCAAACCAGCCCTTACCCCATTAACTCACCATCAAACAGTTTGTGAGGGCACTGCAAGGCCCAGCTTCTAGCCAGGCATGTTTGGTGTCCCGACCAGAAACAAAGCGACACATCCACATCATTCGCACCAACCGCTTCATCCTATTTGTCAACTTCACAGCCAGCCTCACCCTGGGAGTAAAACACTTCATTTACAACCGCTTCAGTCCTACTGAATCACCGACGGCATTAAGACAGATGTCTTGCGGAACCTACACGCAATGACCTGTCAAGAACCCCCTCTTCTCCCTTGTAGGTGTGTGGCTGTCCCGGGGGTACCACAATGCCCACACTCTTCTGGGTGGGGAAACAGTTTCTATCTGATTTTTGCTCAGATTTATTTGAAGAGGAGGGGAAATCATTTCAGTTCATTGTATTTTCGCATTCCAGTAATTACAAAGCGAGCATGACATATAAATGATCCATTAATTGAAATATGGGCTCTATGAGCTCCAATATTTATAGTGCAAATCCATATTTAATTAAATAAAACCAATAATGCTCATTTCAAAAGGGAACACTGGCGCTTTTTATTTAACCATGTAGTTGACGCTCTTTGAGCTCGTTTCTCATTTTTACCTTCTGGTAAATCCCCGTAGCTCAGAGAGGTGGGGGGGGAGCACGGGGGGTGCACGAGGGTTAACGGAGAACACTGGCCCTGATAAGCAATCCCTGCTGATGGGGAAACTCTACACCGCTGTTACTATACACCATTGCTTCTTCTGGGTAATAGCATCAGTCAGCACCTCTGACTGAGCAGCTTTAATCACCCACTTAATTGCCTTAATCGCCTTTTACATAACTAAGAAATCACAACACTGCAATTGTCTGCCTCTGACACACAGTAACATCAGGGGTGTGACATTAATGACGTAATTATATTAATTGCCGGAGGCTAATGTTTCAGGATCTCAAAGTAACAGACGCTAAACCCCAAAAACCACCGCTGCTGCTCCCTGGGCGCTCGCCGGATACAGCGCAAAGGGCAGCTGCAGGGGCACAGCCAAGCGCAGGCACAGCACAACGGGTGTTAGCACCCTGAACAGACAGCCTGTGCACCTCCCACTGCCCAGGGTCATGAAACAAGCACTCACACACCTCAAAAAAATATTAACTATCTACATGTGTATTGCTTTCTTTGGTACCTGTTGAGAATGCCTCAGAAAAAGCCCCAGCTGAGCCTTGCAGCCAGCCCTGCTTGGTATCAAGGCTGCCCCCACAGTGGATGGCACTCTTTTAGGGACAATCTGTCATCTTTTAAAATCTGACTTTACTGTGATGACATTTTCCTCCAGTTGATCAGTATTTAGATGCTACTTCCCTTTAAAAGGATTTTACCTCATTTGACCTTGCAGCACTATCAACCCTCCCTGCTACGGTGTTTATAAACTTTTAATATCAATTTATTCTGATTCTGTTAGTAGTCAGCTGGCAGCAGTAACCACTTCCAGTCCCTGCAAAACAAGCGGTTGTGTGTACAGGGTGCCTCTACTTCAACACAAGCAGATAAAGGTATTTGCATAGGTGCAAGAAGGTAGAGAGCAACAATCCTCAGTGCTGACAGGCACTAAGATGGTGGTTTGCTTGCACAACAAACCAAATTTTAGGGTGGCATTTGCCTGATGAAAAGCCCCTGCAGCCTTCTCACTCAAAGGGCTGGTTGTGTATCGACTCACACTGCCAACGCAAACTTTACAAAAAGTTGATGGGTGAGTTTGTCCCAGAAACTTTACCCTGGAGGAGGAATCATCTGTCATCTCACAGCTAATACAAAGCCAGTGGAGAGCACAAAAGCCAACATAAACTTCCATCCTGTGCTTTGGCTAAATGGGCAGAAACGTAACCACATAAGCACACCTGACTCAGAGCACATTAATATCACTGGGATATTCCAGGAATGCACGACTCTGGGATTACACATCCTGCAGCTATGGCCTTGGCATGCTTGTCTATCCCCAAACACGCCCTAAGAACAAAAGGTAAAAACAAAGATCTTGTAGACAGCATAGGAAGAATATTCTGGAACAAGCCATCAGATGCTTGGTAGCCTTCAACTAAAATACAGATATATTGTCACCTGATGCCTGGTTGTGTTTAGAAGTCATGTAGATATGGAGCTTAGAGACATGATATAGAGTAGTCTTGGTAATGGGTGGACTCAATGATCTCGAAGGTCTTTTCCACCTTAGAATCATAGATTCACAGAATCATTTATGTTCTGCTATAGGCATTTCATGAAATAAACCCCATTGCTCCTTCCAGCCCCATCCTTGCCAATGACATGGAGCAGAAGATAAGCAGTTACCTCTGTGAGTGATACACAGCAGTGAATACAGGGTCTATTACTTTTTAAGTTCTATTTACAACAACTCCACTATCTCAAGAGCTGGAAAGGAGTCCTCAGTACGAGTTGCATGAAGTAAACAAGATGCTAAGAGCTTTCATGGCTTTTTAGTGCTAATGACAATTAATAATAAATAGATACTGTAATAAGTTGTGCACTGAAAGACTTCACGGAGACACAACACACTTCACTTCCTGCACCCCGTGCTCATGGTCCACTGACTTCCTGAAAACCCTGGTACTGTCCAAGTGAAGGGAGTAAAATAACAACAACTGGGAGCAAAATAACTGACCTGAATAACTGAGGAGCCTGAGTATACCTGACATTTAGTATCGTAGAATCATTAAGGTTGGCAGAGACGCTCAATTTCAACAAGTCCCAACCATTAACCCAACCCCACCCTGTCCACTAAACCTAGTTTCCTAGTGCCACAGCTACAGAAGCCAACCTTTCCCTTGGTGGCTATTGCAAGGTTGGTGCTCCATCCCTGCAAATCTGCAGTTGTTAGTGTCCCATCTCCAGAGCCTCGTGCTCCTCTCTGAGTGGTACACTGGAGTGAGAAGGTGCCCAGAGAGAAGCTGGACCTACTGAAATCCTTGGGCCCTGCCGTTTGCATGGCTGGATTTTGGAGGCTGTTAATGAAGTGAAAAGGACAGGATCACATGCTTAACCCCCCCCAAATACATCTGCAGAACTGCCCGCTCTCCAGAAGTGTCTTCACCTCTGCTGTTCTGCATTGCTGAATTCATAGATGTCAAATTCTTTATCCCTAGGAAGCTAATTATTATGAAAGGTCAAAATAAATAGCCACACTTGTACATAAAGCTGTTGCTAATATAAAGGAGTAGACAACTCCAATTTACAAGCCATTTTGTTGTTATAATTACAGAGCTCCTTTCACCAGAGGGTTTGCAACCGTTTGGTTTAATTATGAACTAAGGAGAAGAGGAGGGGGAGGAAGGACAGCCACGTCCCTGCAGAATGGAGCTTTCCCAGGTATCATAACAGAGTACATTGAGGATAAATGAAAGTCAGCTCCCATGGGCTTCCTTAAACACTTGCCCTAAAGAAGAAAGAAAGATGCTGTAGAGCTGGGCAAGCAGCCACCAAAGGGTTAAGCAGGCAGCCCATTAGAAATGTCCTTCAGTTCTGTGTCTGTTTTTCCTTACAGAACATTAAGCTCAGTGGGGCAGTCAGAAACCCCTGTGGTGCCCCCATTAAAAAAGATCAAGTCGCACATGTCGATATCACAGCTTCACCCATACTGTAATTTGTCTGACAGCAGCTAATGCTGCTGGTCGTGGCCAGGGAAGACCAGGGCTGCCTTTTAAAGAGAGAGACCCAAATCCTCTTTAAAAAGAAAAAAAATTACAAAAAAAAATTGTGGTCAAACTGCTTAACGCTATAAAGATGCAACAAGCATTCCTGCCACTCCTCCCCTCCCACTGGAAGAGGGATAAAGCCCAGCACACTACTCAATAATCCCAGTAAAGGCACTGTCAGAGCACTAACAAAATGCTCTGGTGCAGTCAAAGCATCATCTATTTTTTTTTTTCCAGCCCCCCCCTTCCCCTTTCTTTCCTCTTTTTTTTTCTCCTTAATGCCAAAGGCATTAAAAGAGATGAAAACCACTCCATTGAGCTAGGTGAAACGTTAATCCATTGGCCTTACTTTGCTGGGAAACCAGGGTTTGAATGAGGCCCAAGGCATAAGCGAAATGAGTTTAGTGATCTCGGTTTAATTCTTAATAGGCCACAACAGGCATCGCAGATACCGAAGATACAATATTAGGAAATCAAACCCTTTCAGAATTGTTTTTTCCTTTTGGCTAACGAGGGTCAGGAGAGAATTAATACAGAAACTAAAACCTTAAGCCAACCTAAATAGCTCTCTATCCAGTTAGAGCACACAAAGAGCACGGGAGATGCTGCTTGCGCACCCCACGGCTGAGGAGCCATTCTGCAGCCTGGCAGACGCTGGAAAAGCTGATCTGCAGAAATTTAAGGCCCCTATTGAAAGCAGGGGAGGGTTTCCAGTGACACCTCAGCAGATTTTGAGTCAAGCCCACAAATCTGCGTGTAATGGGACTTTGAATAGTCCCACCGAAGCCCAAACTTTAGTGATGTTGGTAGAGTTGGGCTTTTTGCTGACAGCATCTTGAAAGCTTCAGATCCCTCCAAATACACTGGAGTGGGAGGAAACAAAGACCAAACTCCCATTCCTCCACTGGAATCATCCTTAGAAAAAACAGCGCTAAGAAGATGCCAGGTGAAGGGATGCTGCAATCATGTTTACATGGGTATTTTAGTTCCTTTCTATGTTTTCTTAGCTCTGGTTGTTGCAGCAGACAGATTTACTGGAGGTCTCAGGTGGAAAGTCAAACCTTTTAAATGGAGATATTTTGTAAACACCAACTGTCAGTACTAAGGAAGATCAATTTTGCTTTGCAGGAGGGTAAGGTGTCACTTTTTCACTCAGAAAGCAGGGAAGAAAGAGTGCATAAAGACTGGATAGCTGAGCCTGGAATAGAACCACCAGCAAAACAGCTATTCAGAGAGATTCAACAGAAGTTGAACATTTGAAAATGTAAAGATGAAGTCCAGCATTTAGTTCCTTGTGGATCAAACCCCACGGAATGCCATAGTGGCTGAAGTCTAGCTCAGCTGGGTACACTGAGCTAGTATCCTTGAAAATCCTCACAGGTTCTCTGTATCTGTCTCTGCTGTTTGGCTGTGGTCTCCTTGCTCTGCATTTTCTCATACTCTGCACGTCAGGAGCTGATCGCGTGATGTCTCAGCAGATTTACAGAACCAGGGGGCTGGAGATATCTCCTGGTTTGCATCAAAGGCAGCTTTGTCATGCACCAGGAGAACCTCAGTTGACTCTTCCTGATTAGTAAGAAGCAAGAAAAGACCTAGTGCTGTTCAGAGGCTCCTCTGCATGAGCACCCTTTGCCTGAGCTCTGCCTCCTATCATGTGTCCCTCACCCAAGAAGGAGAAGCCAAAGCTGTGGGGTGCCCATGTGAGGGAAGAGTTCCAGGATACAGCAGGCACGAGGTAGAATAAATGCAAGAGGGTGAGCAGCCCAGCTACTCAATTGGATTACTACCAATTTCTCTGCAGTTTCACTCCTTTCCTTTGGTACACCCCACTGGCAGCACTGCCTACGCAGCCCTGTTTGCTCCCAGGCTCTGTATCACAACCCTCCATCCCATCACCAAGCATAACACAGCTCTGTGTCTCCTTCCAGCTTCCCCTTGTGGACCAGACGATTCCAAAATATCTGAATTCAAGGACAGTAACTGAAAAAAGCCTGAAAACAACAAAAGAAAAAGCCCCCCCAAGCCCTCAAACACCTCCAGCAGAGTTCACCAAGATAACAAAAAACCAAATCCATTGCCTACAGAGCAACAGGGACATAAATCCTTCAGGAAGCTGCCTTATCTCACCATACAGAAATTTAATCACCTAGCTCGCTCCACATCAGGGTGGTGAAATGCATCTTAGTCTTGATGCCTGCAGAAAACAAGTTCTTCTCTTAAAAGGTGGTAGCAGTGACACACTGGAGAGAAAAATAAATATATATATATATATATATATATGTGTGTATGTAACCATCAGTGTGTGATAAGAGCATTTCCATGCTGCATGTGTAAAGCAGAGTCCACAGCAAGCTACAAGAGCATTAAAGTTGGTCCTAGTTAGCTCCATTACCACTCTATCCATGGTCGTGCCAAGGGAGTAAGAATGATTTAGAAGTGTACCTAACAAATCGCAGATAGGCTTGGCAATGCGTTTCTAGAACAAAACGCCTTGAGCTAGTGTTGAGTGGTCCACTGCACGTGGAGCGTGCTACAGGTTTGACTCCTGCCTATGCTGGTGATAGGAAGAGCTGGCAATGCCCTGCTGAATGCGAATTTGCTCAGCCTGGCTGTGCCAGCCAGCTCCCCAGTTTCCCTGAAGGTGCAGGTGTTAAAACAGATTATGGGTTCAGCTCAGTCGCGCTGCCGTGAACTCAGAGGGAAATGCCTTGCAATACAACCTCGTTTTGAAGGGGCATTTATACATCACAACCTCAACAGATGACTGAAAATGAAAGCACAGGAGATGGGTAATTCTAGGAAGACAAGGGACTATCACTGGAGAACCTAAGGACGGAACAAGAAATTAAGATCTACGAAGTGCAATCCAGTCTAGAACTAGTAACAGATTTTGAGTTGTACCAAATGTTTTTGCAGCCATTTCAGTCTGCAATAAGCCTCTTCTCCCTCAGCTTTCCTCGGGCTGGTATCCTGCTATGCTTCAGGGAGACACAAAATGTGTTTGACTAAAGAAGAGGCTTTGCAGTTAAAGGTGCAATCTGTGCTGATAATGTATTCCTGCGCGTAATGGCCTGAAAGTACTGTATTCATGTATGAGCTTGCTCAAAATTATTTATTAATGGGAGAGACCATATAAGATATTGCTCCTTAATACGCTTGAAAGACTCCCATAAACACACGGAATCTGACTCTCTGCTCTTTGGAGAGGTGTATAGGAACCAAGTTGCGTGCAGCCACGTTACACCAACACAAAACTACCCTAAGAAAGGGGAAAAAACAAACATGTCTGAGGCAAGAAATCAGCTCCCTTGGCTCCAGCTCAAGAGCACATGAACCTACAGTCATCGTGGCTGTCATATCACACCGGGTTGCTATGGAGATAATTGCAATGTCATAACTAAAGGCTAATGTCAGCTCCAGGTTTTACAAGGAAATGATTGGATTGTATTTTTAATTTACCCCCAAATTATTGTAACTTCTCCATCAAGAAGAAAATGTGAATTGTATAGTGAATTTTTTGACAGCCACAGAGCAGAACTTTCATGGCTTAGGATCCAGAAGTTTTATGTCACTGGGCTTCTCTGAAGGTGTTTTCAGATGTTTCTAGGCACAATTATACTGAGACAGAAAGACAGAGGATAACGGGCTGCGCATACATAAGCTATAACAATAATATACCTACATTTTATGAAGTATGTATACTTCTGTGTGTTGGTCTCCTAACCTGAGCCTCATTTAGCAACTCTAACTATTTTATTAACAATATTAATCAGTACTTTCAAAATGCTCTCCTGACCTGAGAGTTGTTAAGTTGCTCTCTGGTAAAAACACATGAAACAAAATGAAACTTTAAATTATCTTCACACTTGTCTGACCATGCTCTCTGCCCTTTGTGCCTGAACGGGTGTCTTCCAAGCTCCCAAGCTAAATCCAGGCCAGCATGGGGCCAAGCTGCTGTTTTCTTTGGGACTAACTTCAAAGTCAATAAGCTCTTGCACAGCTCCAGTCCTCTGGCTGCCGCTAGCAAGCAGCAATGGTGGTGGTGCTGACGGTGGTCCTGACAATGGCACCAGAGTGTAAGCTTTGCAGGGCAGGGACCAACAGTGCTGGGAAGTGCCATGTATAATCATGGCATTATTCAGAATCTAACATAATCAATATAAAATATTGACCAACCAAATACTCAATCCTCATAGCACAAGTAGTTTTACTGAAAGCTCTGCTGTGCAGCCCACTTTGAATGCAATTGTCAACAATACCAAGTCACATCAAAAGCAAAGAGATTGAGCAACCTGAAAAACGTGCAAGAGAGGAAAATGGAAGTGTTCATCTTAACCTGCTCTCTTCTGTATCACTACTTCATTATACTGAGACAGTCGTTTAGTTTAAGCTTAATGTCAAAATGATAGGAGATGCTGTCATGGAGACACCTCAGCCCACAGAGGCAGTTACTTGTGGGGATACCCAGATGAAGCATCTCTGGCGCATATGACATCAGCTCAGGTTGTGCCTGTCACACCCAGCCCGCACTCAGCACTTCCCAGCCGTGGCAAACATCAGTTATGCCACAAATCACGCTCGTGGCCTTCCTCAAGAAAGGCTGTGTCCCACCTCCAGAGCAGAGGTGCAGCTGCGCTGAGATGATAGATAGCAACAAGAAGGAGAGAGGAGAAGAAAGATGAATGCAGAGAGTCTGTAAGTTGGCACAAAGAAAAAATGAAACAAAGATTAAATGTTTCCAACAATTTCCATCCTATTTTCTAAGTGTTGGCAGCTTGGGTTTGACATATATGGGGGAGAAAATGGTCAAAAACCATATACAGTGATGTTTAGTTCTGTTGACACGATTATCTTTCTCCTCCGTCATATTAAACACCTCTGCTGCCCAAAGCAAATTCTATGAGATAAGCACCAGAGCATTTTTCAATATCAAATACTTTGTCTTTAAGCTTTGCTTGTTCAGATCCATTACAGCCCAAAGCTGAAAGACACGACACATGAAATGCTATCTTATTCTGGCATTCTAATATCAAGGAATTTATTGTCATTGTCAGGACACTAAGGATTAGTTGAGTATTAGGAGGATATACATTAAAATATAATGTACCTAATGTATAAAATGTAATGACTACTACGAGAGCAGGATCACACTTGAGTAGACAAGCAGAAGCAGACGCTGTTGGAAGCCATTTCGCCCAGTTTGGAAAAACTGGCAATTAAAATAACAGGCAAATCCCAAACTGGCTCTTATGAGGTAACTTCAGTAAGCTCGTGCTTCTTGCCTCTATTGCCTGCTCTGTGCGAAGCCACCCGGCTAAGCTCGGCCCAACAAATACCCCCTTCTGCTCCCCCAGGCATTTAAGGTGAGAAATGAAGCCCTTAATCCCTTTTCAACTCCCACTCTGACACCCCACAACCTGCCCCAGCTGGGAAACCTCTAGGCAGAACAGTTCTCATGAAGAATAGCACCAGCTTTAGAGAAGCCACCACCCCCTCAGAGTCACAACATTGTCTCTTCCTGTCTCGCATGGGATCACTAAAAGAAAAATGAGCATGTTCAGAAAGGTACCAATTAGAGAGCGTTAAGCACATGACCGAAAACGAAGGCACAATGATGGGAAAGGCAGCGAGTAATAAGTAAGCTGCACTTCCATAATTTCATAGGAAAATCCTTGGGGCACAGCCAGATTCTGAAATAAGAAGGCTGTATTTATAGCAATCAGTTTGGTTTGACATATTTCCCCTAATATGCTAAATTACTCCTTCACTATCATCATAACTTCCCCTCAGTCATTGCTCGGCATCTTCTATTAGGCTGGCCTAAAAGCACTTATCGAGCTTCTCCGGCTGTGACCTCTTTAAAAGTGTGTTAATTCTGACAGCAGCCGGCACGCGGGGAAGAGGACGTGTACAGCACACAATTAACCTGCCCGCGGGCTGCCACCGCCTTTCCTGAAGAGCAAGAGGCTAGTCGGCTTCTAACAAGGCTTTGCTATTTCTAATCTATGTCCTTTTGTCCCCTTCTTGTGTGCTTCTCCACCTCTCCACCCAGACACATAGTCTTGGTGAATCATTAAATCCCCAGCAAGGGTAGAAGGATTGAGAACCTCTGTCTGCCTCGCTTCTCACCAAGACGAGCTTGTCACCACCATTGAGGAATGGCAACTTGCCCACTTGCCTGGAGACCAAAGACCCTCAGGAGTCCCTGAATAACCACTGGATCCTCAGCGTTAAGACTCCTCCACGGATAATTTTACGGATGACCTGCATGGTCCATGGTTATACAGAGACACAACTGCAAGACGTGTATTTGACAACCATTGACTCCCATTTCTCTTTTGTGTATGATGATGGCCAGAAGACCCACTCACAATCACGGCTCTGTTGTGTGACACTGTTCATATCGATGGTGAAACAAAGTCCTTGCCCTGAAGAACTGAAATTCTGAAGAGGCAAATCTGTTAGGATAAAGCATGTCAAATCTAATCACCGGCCAGCATCTCCACTTGTGCCTTTCCTGATCCTTCTCAGCCAGTCCCCAAAAGAACAGTCATCACAGCTCTGTACAATCGCCATGTGGCAACCCCTGGCTCGCGTGAATAATGCTGTTTAGTATTTCATAACAAATACACCCGGTGATACCTTTATAATGATCATCTTAACATAGTGCTGTGCTATCCTCAACATGTTAAGTGACAATATGTAGTTCTGATTTTATTTTTCACGCCACCTGCGTTCTCGGTCACATCAAATAGAGACTTTTCGTGTAGAGCCAGGACGGGAAAAAGGATAATGCCTTTTTTTTTAAGGGGGGGAAAAAAAAAATCATGCTTCTTCAACCTTTTTTCCTCCTGCTACTCGGTGCTTGTCTTTAATGAGCAGCTCCAAATGACAGCTTTAATCACTGCCTCTGGCCACTGAAAGAGGCCGCTAATGATAGGAAAGAACAGAGGACCATTTGCATCAATCAGCTCTAGTCTAAATCACTTTTTATGATAATGCATCCAAGCGAAGAAGAACGTCTCTGATGTCTCCTGCATGATGATGTACCACAGTGCTGTCTCCTCATCTCAGACCTCCACATAAATCTCTTAAAGATGCACACACACCCCACCCTGTGCTGCCAGCGCTGGCCCTCGTTTTCTACACCATTAATGATCTACCACCAGGGTAGAGTCGGGAGAGGTTAAGCAATCAGTTCATTGAGTTTTCACTTTCTGCAGGGAATGCCCACTGCTCCGGGTGAAGGGGAGGGGAATACACAGACAATGCCTGATCTGTCAAACAAATACAATTTAGGATCCACATAATTCCTGGTTTGCCACCCACTGACATCAAGGGTTGACAGAGAAAAAATATTGGGCAAAATCCAGAGGGTTCTGTCTGCTACTGCACTGCATCTCCTCTACATGCAAAACTGAAATGCTGCTAAGGCTTTACTCTTGCGAGTACACTTTATTTACACAGGAGTGCTTTCAAAGAGACTAATCCCATAAGTACAGATTACTCCTCACCCACCCCGCGGAAGGTTTTATAGGATCAACGCATAGTTCTGTAACACTAAAACAAAAATCCTGATCCTGTACAGGACAGTGCTCTGATTAGAGACCGGACCGAGACAGAAGATCTGGGCTCAATCTCTGACCCAGCCATGCATTGAGGTCCCATGTCTGAACCAGCTCTCTGCAAAAGCATCTACAGAAATACTACTTCTTCCCAAGCTTCAGCATTGAATGCACAAAGGACTTCAGCTGCACTGGACATGTGAACTATATGCATCCGTGCATACGACTGTCTCTACAGTCTCTGTGTGCTATATACTGCTACATCATCCCAGTGTCCTGTGCAAATGGACTGTGACTGTAATACACCTGCTTCCATGAGAAAGCACCAAAGCAAACAAGACTGAGTTCTTAAGATGCCCAGCAGCAGCAGCACTAGCACTGAATGCACTGTAAAGGGCGAGATTTCCAGAAGCTCAGGCAATATAGGAAATCTCATCAGAAGTTCAGGCTTAACCAAGTGCCTCCACTGCCTTTGGCTCCTTTGAAGATCCCAACATAATGTTCTCAGCCTGGTAATGCTGGCTAACTGGAGCGACCCACTGGCTATCTTCATTGGGACTGGTGGAGTCTGCTGTTCAGACCAGCTTTTATAGAATCCATAAAACCCCCCTGCTGGGTCATGTGTCAAAACAACACCATTTTGTCATGGCAAACTAATAGATGCAACATCAGATCTACTAGACTCATTTGAGATGGATGTAAAACAAACCCTGTCCTTTTATTATTTCTCTTAGTAAGGGGAAAAAAGAAAAGGTTACTCTATTCCCCTAAATTGCATGATGCTGGAGAAAATGATGCCAGCCTCACTGGGAAGTGCTTCCCATTTTTTGTGTGATGCCAGAACAAGCAATGCCTAGTACTTTATTTAAGCTCTTTGTGTTCTGACTGACTTCTGGATCCTCATGTAAACCATGATGAGATGTAAGGAAGAAGTTCTTCACTGTGAGGGTGCTGAGGCATCGGAACAGATTGCCCAGAGAGGTTCTGGATGCCCCATCCCTGCAAGGCCAGGTTGGACAGGGCTTTGATGAAGATGATCAACATGGCTGGAATTGGGTGACCTCTAAGACCCCTCTGAACCCAAGTCATTCTATGACGGTCAGGACATGCTAATCAGCTTTCAGGGAAAAAGAGAAGGCAAGGTCCCTAAATAGGCAACTTTATTTAATGTAGTGATTCAATAAAAATTCTTTTTGCTTACAGAAACAGGCTAACCTCTGCAGGGCTTAATCTTCTACAGCAAAGAGGGCTTACAATGCCAGCTAAAGTCACCAGACACTTTTAATCTCCTGATTAAAACCAGGACTACTATGATTGTATTTATCAGGAATAAAAGGATGGAAGAGAAGGATTTGTTTAGTGGGAGAAAAATGCTGACTGACTCAAAACTGTGATACTCCAATTCTCTGTATGAAGAATCCTTACAAGAAAATTGCCCCTTTAGCAACACATCAGGTTCTGGTGGATCATTGGAGCCACATGTGAGAAAATGCCCTAATGAAGTCAATGAAGCTCCCGGTGAGCTCTATGGCTCTCAGCAAAAGTCAGCCAACCTGGTCCCAGCAGTCTGATACCAGTGTCCAACAGAGCTAATGGGAAGACTCACAGCGACTTCAGTAAGCTCTGGATTGGGGCAAATAGCAAAAAACTAAAAAGAATAAAAAAAAAAAAAAGGAGGAGAGAGCACACAACAGCTGCAGCTCTCCTAAGCCTCTCTTTTCCTTTTTTTTTTTTTTAAATGCTTCCCTCGGCGGCTTTATTTCATTTTATTATAATAAACTTCAAAAGGTGTATTTGATCTGCCAGCATGTTTTTCACTGTCCACCAGGAGTTCATTTCATCTGCGCAGTGTAGCAAATACTGTACATTAGGTTAATTTTCATTTCAGCTGTACAACACACATTATTGTTTCACTGCTTGGCTTAAGTGAACTCCTGGTGGATGCAGTCAAAACCATACCAGCAGATCAAATGTACTCTTTGAAGTTTACTATAATGAAATATCTTTAAAAAAAAAAAAAGCTTTCAGAAAAGCTTTAAACTACGGTGAATTGTTTGGAGCATTTCAGTATTTGGGCCTGTCCCTCCTAAAAAGGAACGAGAGGCTTCATCCTCTCCAGGTTTCACTGCTAGCAGAAGTCACATTATGGATGAAGCAGAAATTAAACTCTCTGCTGCGCTGCTCAACTTCAATGAGCTTGGGGTGGATCATGGGCCATACCAGCAGATGCTGTATGAGCCTTGCCATTTATATGGCCAGCAAAATGAAAAAAAAACAAACAACCCCAAACTCCAAGAAACAGATGAAACTAGTGATTTGCAGGTGGGATTGGACTCTGAAGTGCATACAAACCACCTTCAAGTTAGCTCCAGGATCATACTAAATGTAGTTACAAATCACAGCAATTAGGGCTGGCCTTTGAAAATGTCACAGGGAAGTAGCATCTTGGCACGAGGCCTTCTAGAGCTACCCAAGGATCCTAACCCTTCCCTCATGGATCTGTCTTGGTTTAATTTAATTATTCTTCTGTTTTCTTCACCCTCAGGGTTACCTGGGCTCATTTTGCTGAGCCAGCACAGAGCACAACCCACAGAAAGGTCACTGAACTGCACAAGTGAAAGGGAGGAACCTCTTGCACTATGTTCACCAGCTGGAGACTAACTTGGAGTTGCTTCCACTCTGATACATCCTTCACCACTTTTGGAGGAGACAACTTGATCCCAATTTCAAGGAAACTTTGCCAACTGAAAGCCTTCTGCTTTGGGAACACCTACAGCTTGTGATTAAATAGGATTTACCAAACAGGATTGTGTCTCTGTAATAAAGCAGCTTTGCTAAGAAGTTAAAAACCCAACCCTACAAAAGAGCCCAAGGGAATGTTAAGGCTGCTGAATTATTATTGATGGACACTTGGAACTGATTTCTGAAATACTCAGCCAGTGAGCTGCAGGGTTATTTCACAAGCAAAATGAGTTTAACGCTCACAACAGCATGTTGGTGCACGTTGCACAGCCATAGCTCAGCCCGGTACAGCTCACCACCACCCATGTCCCGCCAGAATGTCCTGGCCATCCTCACTCCTTCCCCTGCACGTGTTCACCCAGTGAATGGCTAACCACATGGCCTTCTTGGGGGTCAGACCTTAAATGGCTCCACACTTCTGTCAGGAAAGCACAGAGCTGTGCTTTCCTCCCACTACCATCTCACCACCAAGATCCCATTTTGGACAAAGTAATGAGTGTTTGCAACCCCCCACAGACAGGAAGCAAAACAAGACACTCTGTGTACCCCATTAGTTTTATGCATCTCGCAAGCGTGGTTCCCCGGTTAGAAAATCTCCCACAGCTTTTGGTTCCCTTTGAACAAAACAGCGTTGGACTTCTGATGAATAGCTCAGCTCAAAATACACTCGGAGGCTTTTCCTTGAATTTTAACTTGGAGTAAATAACCTACAGTGAAGCTAATTGTATTGGAAATTCAGAATATTGAGGAAACGTTACATGTGATAAATATTTACCCTAAAGGAATTCAAAGGGAGTCTGTAACAATTTATTTCTAACCAATACCAAGTCACATTAAATTGCAGGGAGAACGCAGCCCCAAACCCTATATTTTTCCAACTTGTACTAATGATCGTTCTTTGTGAAAAATGCCAGACAACAATGTCCTTTAACCATGCAGCTATGTACAATAATGTGGGTTTCTACTCTGCGTTAGCATATTTCATCCTCACATGCTCTGCAAAATAATGCACTGATTCTGCTTTCACTCAAATTGGTGTAACTAATTAGACCCAACTAGAATTACTCCTGATCCTATTCATGTAAACAGTCTTGATGACTTCAGCAGGGCTATTAGTGAAAATAAGGACTCACACAGAGTAAGGATTTATAGGCTCAAATCCTCTCTATTTGAAGCCTCAGTAAAGCACAGTCAATTCAATTCCAACGTGGAAGGAGAAAGCAGAACTGTGTTCAGCTTACTGGTGGAAAAGGTAAAAAGAAGAATGTTTTGGCCAAATAAAGTGAGAGAAAAATCGCTCTCTACAAGAGCTGTCAAACAGGAGATCAGGTACCGACATTTTCAAACAGAGAACTCAGAGAGAGGCTCTGAAATGCCTCTGAAACGCATTGGTGACATGAGAGGCCACAAAGTCTCAGCACCCCATAGTTTCCACTGAAGTCCTTGCTCAAGAAAGGTGTTTGAGAAGATGGCTTGTCCACACAAGAGTTTTCCTTTAAGCCAAAACTAGTGAGAACACGCATGGAAATACAAATGGCTTCATTTTAAGCTTGGCTTGGAAGTTCAGATCAGCCTCACGTTTCAAATGGACCAGTTTGTCCAGTGCCTAAATTCAGTCCCTTAAGCTAATGCTAAAGCAGATGATTGTGAAATAAAACGTTCTTCTAAAAAATAACAAAAACAAAGCGCAAAAGCGAAGTGGGGGGAAGAAGCTGTATTAATCACTACCAGAAAACATCTGTTTTTAAATGAGGTGGTTTTGATCTTCGCTGTTTGTGATGCAGGAGGAAAGCTTTGCAATCCATATGACAACCAGATCTTCATTTTGTTGGGATTAGGGGTCAGCACAAGGGACTGGGGGAGGGAGGAGCAGGAGGGGAGCAGGAGGAAGAAATTCCTGTAATGAATGCCAGGACGCTCACTCTATAAACACAACCTACAGAACACGAGCTGCAAGCCCACTTTCAAAACTTCGGCTTGACTTACAACAGGACAAACCAATTCGGAACCTGAAGGTTCTGTCTCATTTGCAGACATAGCAGGGTTCTCATCAAATGACTCAAATGGCACACAAAGAGTGGCTTCAAAATGGAGATGTTGCAAACAGACATGTGGGAACAGTCACTATGCAAGCACAGAGACAACAGAGGTCACAGAAAGTTTTGCTACTGTTCACCATTTCCATAGTGGAAATTACTTGAGAGAGGATAACATCACCATGGTCTTTCCTAGATGACAGCTGGAGAGACAGAGACTTGCTCCCTGCCTTCAGCAGACCAAGATCAGGATCGACCAAATTGCCAAGCCCTGTTCTTGGGCTTTGTTTATAAATTAAATGTTCTAAAGAGACAAAAGTGAAGAAAGACTTTTTCTCAAGAATCAATTCTGCAGCAAGTGAAGGACATCTTGATGTGGAGAGAGCAGCGATACTGTGCTGAGAGGTCTCTGCATGAGTTGCTTATCCCATCTTTATCCCATCCAGCAGCCAGGGCATTTTAGATGATGGTGCTTCAGACACTCCAGTGACTGGAACTGGCTTTCTGATCTTACAGAATAGAGGGGGGTCAAAAGTGCTTGGAGAATTTCAGGTAAAGGTGAGAAGTAGTTTGGATTAGAAGCCTATGAGTGTTCTTGTTATGTTGCTAACTTAGTTGGTAGCCCCGTCTCTTTGCCAGAAACGCCAATAAAAACAACCCCAAACCTGGTTTATTCACACACACGTAGAAGTTCCTCCCACCTCTGGATTCCATGGTGAACAAGTAATGCAAAACACATTTCCTTGGAATAATTTGTCTCACCCATCACTCTTGTCACCACCTTTCCTTTCTCTCCTCAGCTAGGTTGACAAACACTGCCTTAGAAAAGTCTTTCTATCACTATTTTTCCTCACCTTCTCGCTGCTCACAAGAAATTCAGGAAACAACCCCAAGATGTGAAAGCAGAGCTTCTGATCGCAGGAAATACTGGTAAAAATAAAACAACTCAAGCAACGTGCTTCCTCCTGCGTTATGAGAGAACTACGTTACAAGTATGGCGGAAGTTTATTTTTCATGGAGACTGGCATAAACATCTGACAACTTGCACTGTAATCACAGAACATTAGGGATTGGAAGGGACCTGAACATTATTAGTTTAATGCTGTGTTTAACACGGTTCCTTATCTTTACCCGTACACACAGCAGTGGCTGGCAGGTTGAACAGGCTAAGTAAGTGAATACATCACTCCCTCTCCACTTCCTACTTCCCTCATGCTCTAACCGTACACTAGAGTGCATAATTAAACTGGCTTAATTAATCCACAAACTTAGGCTGGACTTGATGATCTTAGAGGTCTTTTCCAGCTTTGCTTTAAAATTTATCACAGAATTACCAATGGTGAGAGGAGTGTTCACCTCACGTACAAACGCTTCTAAAAGAGGTACTCTGGGTGCTCTGAAGTGCCTGAAGAAGGAAACTCCACTATTGCCTTTGAACCCTCAATCAAGATTGTGGATAACAACTGAATTCCAGATCACCCACACTCACTTGCCACGGCACAGGCCAAAGGGCATAACAGATCCGGCACTTGTTTTGTGCCCAAGTGTCCTTCCCAAGAGACTACCCAAGGATGTATTTGTGGAAGAACATGTTCTTCCTATTTACTTCTGATTAGTCAGTTTGCAGGCACACAAGTCAGAGGCCACTTGCACACCAGGACAAAGGCACAAGCTTCCCTTTTGGATCCTGGACCCATCGTGGGTCCTTCCCTCTGTCACCTTGTGATTCAGGCTATAGTGACAAGCTGTCAATGGGTCAGCTAGAAATACGAGCTAGAGGAGAAGGCTCTTGCCTACTTATTAAGTGGTGTGTCACAGGGAGAGCTCATTACAGCCAAGCTCTGAAATCTGTGTTGGCTTCTGATTGGTTTTCTGGTAGAATTAAGGTTTTGGCTTTGACCTACAAAGCAGTGAATGCTTTGGGCACTAATTACTTAAAAGCTCATTTCTCTCCCTGTGCAGTAACATGACAAGTTGTGGTTAGTGGGTGTTCTTGAGCTGACAGTCCCTTGGGGGTTGTCTTCGCTGCAAAGTTAACTTAAATAACGCGAGTCCTATCAACACACAGGAGCCCTTAACCCAGAGCCCAGGCACGCTCTTTAATTCTCTCATCAAGGGACATAAGTTAAACCTTCTGCACTGCTAATGGTCAGGCTAATGTGACAGACCCACCACGCTAGCACTGGCAACTGGAACGGCTGTGCTCAGAGTTGCTTAATACCAGATCTTCCCAGTCTCCCTGCAAGGACAAACAAGTGCTGCCACCACGAGCTGTAAAGGGTCCAGAGATACTATTATCCATCCAAGGAGCACTGCCTGGGCCAAAGAGGGAATAAAGCAGCAAGATCCATCCCAGTGTAATAAAGCCAACAGTGCAATTATCACAGAATCATAGAATCATTCAAGTTGGAAAAGACCCTTGGGATCATCAAGTCCAACCATCAATCTGTTCTTACGCAGATGGCTGCAGCTTGAATGCAGGTTCCTTTGGTTAACTCTTCAGAACAGACATAACAGTGAAGAGCATAACACAGGTGCCAGTGGTCTTACCTAGGGGTCCCTTTTGCTCCTACAAACCATGGGTTTGTTCTGGACTCTCTGCAAGAGACACCTTTCCTCTTCAGAAGGCTGGTTATGACAACTGTGGTTGCACCGGTCTTTCAACTCCTGCTGTTCCCCACAGAGATTAAGTTTTCAAACAGCTAGTGAGTAAGAAACTGGCAGTAATTTCTATCAATTTTGTGCATTTAAAAACTGTTTTTGAAGTTTCTCTAGGTTAGATAGCCCTTTGTTTCATTTAAAGGATCACTCAAGGAAAATGGGGACCCATGCTGCCTCTATTTCAGACTGCAAAGTAATGCTAATATATGAACAACATGCTACCCACTCACAGCTTTAAAACTCGAGCCCTCTTCTTAAGCTCTGTGCTTATTGGGCATTCACTTGCTCCAAGAAAACTTTCATTGCAGTGCCTGCAATGAAAGCCCAGAGCTGGAATGAAAGGCAGGTAACGTCTCTTATGAAGACAGGCTGAAAAAGTTGGAGTTGAGGAGGAAAAGACTTTGGGGGACCCTTCTAGTGACCTTCCAGTCCTTGAAATGGGCTGTCAGAAGGCGGGGGAAGATTGTTCACAAGGACAGGGAATGATAGGATGAGAGGTCACGGTTTGAAGTTAGAAAAGGGCAGGTTTAGGTTAGACATCAGGAAAAAGTTCTTGAATCTGAGGGTGGGGGATCCCCGGAACAGGCTCCCCAGAGAGGTGGTGGAGGCCCCATCCCTGGAGCCATTCAAGGTCAGGCTGGATGGGCCTCTGGGCAATCTGTTCTGGTGAGTGATGCCCTGCTTATTGTAGGGGGTTTGGATTGGATGACTTTTGAAGGTCCCTTCCAACTCTATGATTCTGTGACATTATTATTCTATTATTACATACAAATAATCGTCAAAAATTTAACCGACACAGCAAAATACCCCGATGCATGACCTGTTGTTAACCTCCTGAGTTTAGGTTGGTGTGAGCAGATGACATCAAGAAGAAAATACTCCTACAAGCAAACACCCACTGCTGAGAAAAAAAATCCCACACAGGCAAGTTCACAGCAAGAACCAAACCTTCCGTGATAGTCCCTAGCACAGCATCAGACATCAACATCTATTCCAGAGAGACAGCTGAAGGGAACCTATTTCACATGCACCTGCTTCTCTCTCTCCCTTCTAAGCTTTGATTCCAATCCTGCTGCCCTGTGAATTTTCCATGCTTCATGTGCTTTGCAATTGATCCTTTGGGCTCCCTTATGCACTTGGGGCATACATGATTTTTCGATAATAAAGAGACCTTTAATAAAATATTAAAAACACTGAAAATACCAAATAACTTCATCTCCAGGACCACAAACATGTATCACCTACCCAGTGGGAACTCAAGGCAACAACTCTCAAGATATTATGTTCCCCACTGCCACGAAAAAGTCTTCTGGGTATGTGCCTGGATTCCTCACATCATACACGTGTCACTCAGTAATAGCTTTCAGATGTCAACAATATTATTCAATCAAGTACAAGAGACCAGATAGGACAAAAAAAGGTCAGTTTGATAATGAGAACATCCTAGATTTGTTTCACCTCTGATGCTGCTTGTTAGTCAAAGAAGGGCTTTAGCCCACACACTTAAAGAACGGAGGTTAATGTTATTTATCAGTCAGCAGTTTCTGCACTACGGGCTCTACACTCAAAGACAATAAATCCTCAAATCCGACACCTCCAAGTTTCCTGGGGCTGAACTGTGTTCTGCACAGGTTTTCAATCCCATATACGCAAGATCAGAAAGTCATTTCATTCCGTCCTCCACCGCACATGGTGTCACAAGCTCTGTTGTCACTACACCCTATTAAAATCAGGTTCTCTCACGCTTATTTCTCAGAGTCCACTCGCTCCCTGTGCCAGTGTCACTCCCTGTGCCAGTGTCACATGCTTGACTAAATTTCACTGCCCCACTTCTGAAGACCCAAACTTAGCAGAAGCTAAAAGCACAGATTTAGTTTTTATTCTGAGACACTGCGTCATCAGCTGGTTATTTAAAACTTTGTTCCAAGATGCTGAACCCAAGAGGCCAAGACTTTCCGCTTAATAGGACTGAACAGACTCCACAACACGTTACTGGGTACATGCTTTTGCATCATCATTAGCTATAATGATCTATATTTCAGAGAGCATCTACGTCCCATAAGGTTCCCCTTCTCCCTTTATAACACGTAGTACGCACAGGTGGAAATGAAGGCATCTGTGGCACAAAACACAACAGCAGCAGTGAGCCACGGGAGCTTATGAAATATTTATCAGTAAGTGGTACAAACTGTAAAACTTCCAAGACGAGTGGTAAAATGTTACTAAAATCAGGTATAAAAGTCAGTCATCCTAATTTGAGGTTACTAATGCTGCAGTTACACTTGGCTAGGACTCTTCACACTGGTAGCTAAAACACAGAGGAGCTTACACAGGGGAGACAGAATTAAACACATCTACACACTACAGAGGAGCTTCATAGGAGAACCAGCTTCTAATGAAGGAGTTCAGACTGTTTCCAAGCATCCACAGCTTCAGTTTATTGTTGAAGGCACAAGAACCCAAACCTGTCAACCAGTTTTTGCCTTGTGACCACACCCTGACATTTCTCAGGCTCAAGCTGATCTTGACCATCTTGGTGGGCAGCTCCAGAGAGGATTTGTCCCAAATATCACACTACAGGAGTAAAACATTTGTCACCCTGGGTGAACAAGTGTTCACGAACAAACGAGAAGACAGTGCCCACCTCACACACGTTTGTAAGGTTTACACAATTTACTAGGATTGGAAGGCACCTTCAAAGACCATCGGGTCCAACCCACCTGCTCAAGCCGGATACAAATTTCTGAAAAGTTTATATAGGCAGTTCAATAGTGACATTAGCTATGGATTAAAAAGGGGAGCATTAATTCTCTTTGAACAGGAATTTTTTTAACCCTCCATTTTCAGACCACGCCATTAGAAATAAAATCTCTTTCAGGCTCACTTTCTAAGCCTCCAAACCACGTGGAAAACTGTACATTCAATCCCTCAAACTCCACCGTGTTTCTATTTCAGCTGCACTTCCACTTAGAAGAACTTCCCCAAAACAACGACATTCTCAGCATGCTGGACCTTACTCTGGTTCTCTTGTCCTTTCCCAATAAAACACAGCAAAACGTGCTATAATTACACAAACTATTAATTAAACTGGAGTACTTAATGCAGCTCTAAGGTTTCTATTACCAGTGGTAATGCCATTCAATCAGGATGATAGACTTCCCTGTATTACTGAGCTCTTAATTGCTAATCACCTTCCTAGGTAATAATTACTAAAATGCTATTGAAAAATATGTTTAAAATACAGAAAGAGCCATGAACTTCTGTTTCTTTACCTACCAAGTTTGAAGCACAATGAACCAGCACCAGCTTGAGAGTTGTTCATCTCCTTTGCCCTGGAAGGGCACCAGCCTGGGTCTGCTGATCCCACGCTTGCCTGGGCAGCCATCCTGATGGCCAGTGCAAATCACTGCACAAGGTAAAAGTGGCTTCTGGAAACCTGTTTCTCTCACAGCTTGGAGCTGCTGAATCCCAGAAGCAGAGCATGATCCTGGCATACTGATGGAAAGGCATCCCAGGATGGCAGTCACAGCTGCATCTACCCACCAGTCCCAGCAGGCCTCTGAGGTGCCTTGTTACTCAGCACCACCTCCCCCAACCCACCAAGAGCTACAGGTCACAGCTGCTGACACTTTCAGCTGGGCCAAGACACAGTTGGTGTCATCAGTGCAAATGAGGGTAAGAGAGCAGAGCTGGTTCCTGCAACCCCATGGCAAGTTTCCACATGACTATGTGAGATATTAAGTTTTCCCTCAAAGAAAGGAAATTCTTAATAAACTAAGTCCTTCTCATGAAAACAAGTTCTAGAATATAAATATGAGAAACTCAACATCCAGTAGAAGGAAGTGGGAGGGAGTATCTGTGACTTGGCAGCGGAAGACCCAGGGTGACTGGCTGGTGACTTTTCCATATACACAGAGTGTGGAAGTCCTGGAAACATCACTGCTGTGACAGAGTTAAATCGGGTTTAAAACACAGCAAGAGCAAATGTGACTCCAGATTCCTTACAGCTACTCACAGCCCATCCCCAAACCGGCAGAACCGAACATGAAGCCTTCCTTTAATGATCACCAAATGACTCATGCACTACCAGCATAAACCTCTGGAAACCAAATTCTGTTTCATCTGTGGCCAAATCAGATCTTCTCTAGCGTTTTCCACACCTCAAAGGAGCTGCTTCTTATTCTCACTAGAAACACCCAGAAACACATCTGCAACCCCCTAGATCCTAAGTTGGAGCACCTATGTTCTCTTCTGCACCCAACAGCTACAGACTCAATAAGGGGATTCCTTAGTAATTTCAACATTGCTATTCAAAATGGGCTCCTTGCAGAAGACATTTAGAAAGAAGGAAAAGCTTGTGGCTAGAGGAAGGGAGTATAATTCCTTGCTCCTTTCTGTTTCTCCTTGCTCCTTAAAACAGTTCACAATAAACTCAACATTATTGCTTTGGTATTCAAGACATTTTATATCTAGTTTCCACTAGAGGAAATGCTGCTCATTCCTATTAATCCAGGGCTTTAAAATGACAACAAGTACATTAAACGAGGTGTCTGTGTAATAAAAAAAGCCTACACTGATCAGGGATGCAGATTTATGTGGCAAACCTGTGGTGCTTTAATTTTAACAGCAGAAATGGGTACATGCTCCTTCCCAGATATTTTAATGTGAAAAGAAGAAAATTCCTGTGATGGTCAGGCACCTCAAACCCAGCATTTCCTATGCGCCTCTGAGCCTTGCCTTGGAAAGCCCCCAGCAGTCAGAGTCACTGTGGGTTTGCCCAAGAGAAGTGAAAGCAGTATAACCATCAAATATGGGCAGGGATAGTTTTGTCTGGAAAGGCCTGTGGGTACCACATTACATCCCTTTGAAACCAAAGGGTAAACCCACTAATCCACCACATCAGGGCCTTATTCATATCCTAAGGCGTCAATAGCTACTAGCAAAGGTGGAACCATCAAGCACACCTTTACCTGAAAGGATGTTGTGGGGAGCTTGGTGCTGGTCTCTCCTTATAAACAATTAGTGATAAAACAAGAGGGAATGAGTTCAAGTCACAACAGGGTAGGTTTAGACTTGATATCAGGAAAAACTTTTTCAAAGAAAGTGTGGTCAGGCACTGGAATGGGCTTCCCAGGGAGGTGGTTGAGTCACCGTTCCTGGGTGTGTTTAAAGACCGTTTGGATGAGGTGTTGAGGGGTATGGTTTAGGGGTGAACTTGTAAGGTAGGGTAGATGGTTGGAATAGATGATCCGAGGGGTCTTTTCCAATCACAGTGATTCTGTGATTCTTCCAGGTCTGTTGTCACCAGCCATTCCAGGCTCATGCCCAGGGCTGACTTCTGCAAACCAGGTATTTTTGGGAGCGATGCGCTGTTGAAATTGCTGATGAGGTGCAAGAGGGAAGAGAAAACATGTGATGGGCACTGAATCTGCCTGCTTAGTCTTGTGAGAAGGACTTTCACATAACCCAAGATCACAAAAAGGCACTATGGAGGAGAGCTGACTGAGCTTATAACACGGAGAATAAGGCTCCTCCTTCAATCAATGAAATTCTCCATTTGAAATGGAGGCTTATTCACCTTTTTCTATTGTAATTTAATAACCTCACAAGTGAAGAATTATGAAACCAAAGCAATATTGAACCACATTTTCATATTTCCAGCCACACACAGTTTTTCTGCTTTGCTAACTTTTAGACACTTAGTTCATATTGTACCCACAACTTTAAAGGTCATTGTTCCCATCAGGGGTTTTTGGTAGGGAATTTTTTTGGGTGAATAGAGATGCAACTGTAAAAAGGCTCATGGCAACTTAAGTTCCTTCCTTCATCACTCTTCCCTCTCCTTAAAAAAATAAAAAGAAAGCAAGCTGCCAGTATCTCTGTAGGAAAGGTTCTGAAAGGATTCTGGAGGGATACAGAGTCTTCAGCAAACGTTTCAAAGCAGACTCATCATTTGCAGTGAATACAACTTTTTGACTGATATGTAGGAAGAAACTTGAATAAGCTCAGATCTTAGAACTGAAGGTTTTTCTAAAGAAAAAGCTCTAGAAATGCATTTAGACGGGGGGAAATGTGTGTGAATCAAGAACAAAGCCCCGAGATGCAGTGAGAGTGAATAACCTTTCAGATCAAGCTGGTTTCCTCAGCAGAGAGAGTTCCAGCCTGTGCGTTCCCATTTGATGCAAATGTCTGTCAGAATAGCACTACTGGATAATAGATAAAAGATTATCTGTGACATTATGAAAAATGAAAGCTCGAAAACGGCTATGAGTTCCATCAAAAAAAAAACCCCAACATTGGATGGTCTTTCTGAAAGACAACAATAGCCCCTGTGATTGTTCAATACTGCAGCCCCACTGCTGTCCACCATTGCTCTAATGACTTGCAGCAGCCTGTCCATGTTCAGCAGCTTCCCTGCTGCCTCCTCTCTGCTGAAAACATAAGGTCCAACAAACAACCCCACTTGAGATCCCTTTTCCTCAACTTGAAATAGACAGAAACCTAACTGGAGCAGCTCTACACTCAGCTCACTTGGTGTAGCAGAACTACAGATTCAGGCAGGGATTTCCAGTGCAAACAAGAAATTATGTTCACCTCAGTCTTTCCTGACCAGCCCAACACACTGGGCTTTCGTTTACTAGAGGAGGTCCAGGCTGAAGACACCTTTGCTGTACAGGTTTCTGCTGTGAACTTCACCAAGGAAGAGAAGCTGCACACCAAGGTACATGTAGGTGAGGTGTAAATCTGCTCCATCTTCCGGCACTATAAACAGCTCAGCTGAAGGTGCTGTAACACAGAGGACCCAACCTCCCACCCACAGCTGCAATCAGGCAGTACTTCCACCACTGTAAACTGGGGAGACTCAGGACATCTGTGCATGTGTTTGTCTCATTCATCTGGTGTAAATTGGCATAATTCCACTGACATCAGCAAAGTCGGTCTGATTTGTATAAACTGATGATCTCACCCACTGTAATTACACATAATTTTCTATCTACAAATATTGTCCTGTAGCAGAGTATAGTGAGATTCCCAGATACTCGTTACATTCCTCCTGCATGCTACGAGAACGCAGTGTAAATGGCACAGTAATGCAATTTATCGATTTCAGGGAAATATACCTTTACATTCACAACAATCCAGCACTTCACATTAACTATAAAGTTCAGCTTAAGTACACCAAATTCACAGCTATTGTTTTCATTAAATGAAAGCACAGAGGAGGTCAAGCAATACCGATGCTGCTCAACACTTACATTTTCCATTGCTCAGTAATTCCACGTTGTACTGCACAATTGACATTTGAGCAGTCGTGTTGAAAAAGCTGTGAAATTATATCGAAAATCTGAAAAAAAAAAAACCCAAGCCCTGACAGGCACACGGATAGTGCAGGGATGGGGGATAGACAGCGAGACAGAGAAACAGTCCTGCTACCTCGTGAAACCTGCAATGACTCTTCCTCTAGTCTATTGTGTAGGTTGATTCCTCATGAGCACCTGTACCAATAAAAACAGGACGTACACGCACGGGTCTCTGCTGCAAGACCTCACTTACAGACAGATCTGAAGCCTTCACATCTAGGATCATCAAAACATTAAGTGCTGCAGAGAACCTGTTTCCTCACACACAATCACATTCAAGGGCCATTTCTGTAAAGACCTAAGGACTAGCTAAAATCACTTGAGCTGCAGCAACTAATGATACCCAGCATGGTGAAATGGAGCCCTATGGGAGTGTCTTGCTCAGTGTGAGGTTTGTTGTTTCATATTATAGAATCTTAGAATCATCAAGGTTGGAAAAGACCCTCAACATCAGCAAGTCCAACCATCTGCCCTACAACTCCCAACCCCTAAGCCATCTCCTGAAATACCTTGGCTGCCCGGTTGTTGAACCCCTCCAGGAACGATGCCTCCAACCCCTCCCTGGGCAGCCTGCTCCAAGGCCTCCCTACTTCTTCTGGGAATAAGTTTTTCCTAAGATCCAACCTGAACCTCCACTGGCACCACCTGACCCCATTTCCTCTTGTCCTATTGCTAGTCCCTAGGGCCAATACCTGCCTCACTCCATCCTCCCTTCAGGTAGTTGCAGAGAGAAGTGAGGGCTCCCCTTGGCCCCCTCTTTTCCAGGCTGAACAGCCTCAGCTCTCTCAGCCACTCCCCACCAGATCTGTTCTCCAGACCTCTAACCAGCCCAGTTGCCCTTCTCTTCCCCATCTCCAGCACCTTGATGTCCTTCCTATACTGCGATGCCTATACTGCACACTGTATTGCTTTGAGTTCTGCTGCAGCCAGAGAGACTTACTGGAGTGTGCATTGGAGGCTGGAATCCTGTAACAGCTGCCCACACGGCACTTTATTCAGGAAGACAGAATCAGTCCAG
This sequence comes from Phoeniculus purpureus, assembly GCA_028565055.1. Classification (NCBI taxonomy): domain Eukaryota; kingdom Metazoa; phylum Chordata; class Aves; order Bucerotiformes; family Phoeniculidae; genus Phoeniculus; species Phoeniculus purpureus. The sequence goes on from JAOXOE010000827.1 coordinate 3,957,392, forward strand.
TGTTAAATTAACAACTGTGAGCGGTGCAGAGAATTGGGCTGACGCTGAAGTTGTTTAACTTTGATTTTCATTGTCTCGTTCTCTCGAGCAGGGCAGCGATCCAATGCTCCAAGGTGAAAAATGCATTTGTGCTCTTCAGTAACTCTGAATAAGCACAATCACTTTTTAAATTGAAATCCATATCAGACATTTCCCAGGAAAATGACAATATAGAAGAGCTACAGCTAAAGCCCATAAGTGCCCAGAAGTAGGAACTCTTCACACAGTACAGGGAACAACGATGCTTCCCTGGCCTGGGTCTGCAAGGCAGAAATGGGATGAAAACTTCCCTGGACCAGGCTACAAAACTACCCAGAAATCACCAGCTACAATCCATCTGGGGTTTAATTAACACATTCTCTGAGAGCCTTGGTGCTCTGGCCGTTGTTAGAGATGCTGATTTTTCAGTGCGGCTGAAGCTTCATTTACAATTTCAGTAAAAGCTCCTTTCCCCACCCACCCCCC
>JAOXOE010000827.1:3957995-3986936 GCA_028565055.1 Phoeniculus purpureus
TGGATGTTAGGAAGCCCTTCCTCACAGAAAGGGAGATCAGAGCCTGGAATGGACTGCCCAGGGCAGTGGTGGAGTCCCCATGCCCGAAGGTGTTTAAGGACAGCCTGGCTGTGGCCCTTAGTGCCCTGGTCTGGCTGATGCAGTGATGTTAGGACCTGGGCTGGATGAGCTCAGAGTGCTTTCCCAGCATGGAAATCTATTTGGACCAAAGACAATGACCACAGCTCCTTACCAGGGGAAACCTTACTTCTGAGGAGCCCCAATGCAGGACACAGCTGCATTAACACCCTCCAAAGAAAAGCTCATTCATTGATTTGTGTAAACTATGCAAGTAATAAAGACCATCATTAGAGACAATTTGCTGCCTAATCTAATTTTTAAGCACACACAGCCACTTCCAGCAATCAACTTTAAATTAATTACAAAATTGGATTAAAAGGGGAAGTTGGATCACTTCCTGGCTCACCCATAAATCCTCTGAGGTGAGGGCACGAGTGTGATTTTTTAACTTTCTTTTATTAATGCTATTGTTAAGCTCCTGTTTTGAGGTGTCAACCGTTTACCTGCCAGAGAAAGGCGGTGAATTGCCACAGACTGCCAGCGAGACTCGCCCCCACCTCGACCAGCCACAACCACCCGCATGCTGCTTCCCCAGCTGTCACTCTCGTGTCCTGGCACTACCTGCTGCCTAAAGATTAGCTCTGACACGAACCAGGCGAAGCGGTGGCTGTTATCGGTGAGGACTTTCTCCTCTGCATTTGCTTCGCCCAATTACGTGTTTGTCATTCAGAGACCTGGGCGCTGCGCAGCTATTGTCAAGTTATTTTTGGCCCCCTGATATCGTGGCAGAACATAACGAGGCCTTTAGGTGAATAACTGTCTTGGCAGCAAGGTGCTAAGACGATGTGCTGTTGAAAGGCTGCAGAGCAATTAGGTTATTTGAAGAAGACAAGATGTAGGACAGGACATGTGAAGACAGAGAAAACCAGTTTAACTATTAAAATCAACCCTCTCACTTCAAGTTGTCAGCTAACTATTTGAGCAAGGTGTTAATTTACTACAGGCTGGATTGCCAACAATCTTAATTTTGTATTAATTCAGAGGCTGTCCAGACTTGTCGCACTTGCATGCAGTGCCCAGCCCTTTCCAGACAAGTGTAGCACCTTGCCAGATGATTATTATCAGCATTTAATCACATTAAACCGATTCCCACCAGCCCTGGCCAAGTGCCTGGTCTACACAGTGTGAGGGGCTGTGTAAACACAAAGAAAGATGGTCTGAGGACCCACGAGTTAAGAATACAAGTCAGCATACAGATACAGGGAACAAGGTGTGGAAGATGATGGAATAATACCTCAGTTACAACCTATCACCAAAGCAGGAAGGCTCATGTGATGCCCAAGGCATTGGAGCAACCTGAAGAGGAGCAGAGTAGGGCACATGTCTTCCCTCCTGCCATGTAGCTTTCACCTGCTGTCCCAATAAGTTGTACTCACTCCCACGATGCCACTAACACATCTAACATCTTGCAGGACCAGGCTCTGCAGAAACAACCTTCAGATACCATCGTCCTGATCGTCACTCCACACACTGCAGGAGGTGGCTCAGACTTGTCTGATGGATTGAGATGGGTTTTATCTACACAAACTTGACATCATGTCCTGTCTGCATCACAGGAAACGTGTGCAGCATCTGATGGCCAAAGAGTCACTGTGGGAAGATACTGAATTCTGTTAAACGCTTACGCGGATGCAGATACAAGAAAACACTCCCTAAGACGAGGACTAGGAACTCCACCACGTGTGGTTCAGCAGCACTCCTGTTTCTTCTCCCTCAAGTGCAAATCCCTAATTTGGGCTTTGCGTACCCAGCGACACCACTGGGAAAACACATTTTAAGGAAGGAAAATTGACCACAGCACAGAGAAAAGCTGGAAGACAACAGGTGTGACCTTTGCAATGCAGAACCAAAGGAAAGTTTCCTAACTCAACCCACAGAGCCCTCTGGTTTTGTTTTAACCTTCTAAATGCTCAAGCACAAGTGTCTGTACCAAAGGATTATGGTTTCCCTTGGAGCCTGAACAAAATGTAGTCGACAGGGACCTGTTTGCTCATAACAGTGGCAGTGGGTCAGGCCTCAGGTGACTTAGGACATCTCTCTCGATGTTTAGGGAGCACCACCAGCAGTAGCACTGCAGACATGGTTACCTGACTGGGATTAGCATGAGTTGCTCAGTCTGGCTGCTTACAGGCAATTGCTTGCGTACGCTAAGGTTTGTTCAACCCAACGGCAGTCAGACGTGACTGCTCAAATATGAACTGGATTATAATGAGCCGGTTACTCAAGAACCACTGTCTTCAAAACAACTCTGCCTCGAGTTGTCTGCTTTAAACACATCTGATGTAATCATAAGATTTCATTCAGCGCAGCAGAGGAGGATGTGTGTGGCAGTTTGTGATTGCTACTAATGTTCCTGAGCGTTCACCCCTGGTGCATGTCTGTGTCCAGAGAACCTGGTCAGCTTTACCCTTCCACACTGCTCTTTCCACAGTGCTGACAGCTTTCCATTTCTTCATCCAGGCACATACTCTTTTACAGATCCCAAAGACACTGGAGGATGCTTATTCATTGAGAAAATCCTGATCTTCAAACCAACACTCACATGATTGGGAGTCAGAAACACAAAACTGAACTTCCAGCTATGATTTCATAGAATGGCCTTGGTTGGAAGGGACCTCCAGAAGTCATCCAGCCCAACCCCCCTGCAGTGAGCAGGGACATTCTCAACCAGATCAGGTTGACAAGAGCCTTGTCCACCTCACCTTGAATATCTCCAGTGATGGGGCCTCAGCCACCTCCCTGGGCAACCTGTTCTAGAGGTCAACCCCCCTCCTGCTAAAGAATTTCTTCCTAACATCCCATTTTAATCTGCCCTTCCCTAATTTGAAGCCATTGCCCCTCATCGTATCACTACAGGCCTTTGTAAACAGTCCTCCAGCCTTCTCATAGCCCCCTTCAGGTACTGGAAGGTCCATATCAGGTCCCCCTGAAGCCTTTTCTTCTCCAGGCTGAACAACCACAGCTCCCTCAGCCTGTCCTCAGAGCAGAGGGGCTCCAGCCCCCTGATCATTCTCGTGGCCTCCTCTAAACCCACTCCATCATGTCAATGTCCTTCATTTTGGACCAAAACCAAGACCAAGATGATCCCTCTGTCTTCCTTGATGAAGAGGTGATGTGAAAAGCCATGAGTTCATCCCATTTCTTCCAGTCAACCAAATTAAAATCTGTTTGGACTTCAGGAAGAGTGTCAGGAGTACATAAAGAACAGTTTTGGTACCTCATCTAGATGGAAAAAGATGCCAGAGGGAAGATTTAAGCAGTTCTCTCTCAGATGCTGAGTTTCTGAAGCTTTAATAGAAGCCAGCTAGACTTTCCAACTACCAAAACTTGAAGTGTCTCATTGGCCCAGATAACCAAACCTGAGGACCACCTTGGGAGAGCAATTCCCTTAATGACAGCCTTCTCTCTGTGCTGCCCTAAGGTGCCAAGGAGAGCAGTTATTTGACGTTTGGAAGCAGACCTACACTTGAGGTTGAGATTTACAGCAGGGACTGCTCCCAGCATTACTCTTACCGGACAGCCCCTCACCCCTCCTCAGAGACAGCAGGTCCTGCCCTGCACTGAAAACCCACCAAAGTCACATTTCAATCATCTCAGCAACACTAACAAGGGGCAAATAAAAACCACACAACCCAGTCACCATCACAGAACGGAACAAACTGGTGCTGTTGTTGCAACAGGGTCTACTGTACCCCAGCAGCACCACACCTGCTGAGAGCTGCACAGGCTCAGTGGTCCAACCAGCCAACAGCCAAAACCAGCAAGCAAAAGGAAAACCAGAGCTTCTGCTCATCTGCTTTTGATTTTTATAATGCTGTTTCTTTTAACAAATGAAGTTTAAGTGCTTATGGGACTAACAACCTGGTAAATGAAGTAAGTATTAATTTGTGGCTTTATTACTCAGCAGACCTATTTTCATGAAGTCATTTTTTCCTCAGGACATGGCTCTCTCTGCAGCAGCTGTTTTCTATTACAAGCCACTCAAATCCTAAAATTCCTCTGCCTCCAATTTTCAGAAGTGCTCACCAACTTGAAATAGTTGGAAATTATACTAAATTGCTGAGAGAGCTCAGTAGCACTGCACCTTGTCCTATTCCCCACTCCTTGCATCATTCCATGAAACACATGCAGAAGCAAAGCCACAGGTTCTTCACCAGAGACAGAACACTGACCCGGGCTGTCTGAGTCCTCTGGACCCACCTCACCTCTCGACCCCACAGTGTTTAGTGAAAACCAGTACGGGAACCATAAAGCATGACGCGAACCCAGTGATAAGGCTTCCACAGAGGGCTGAAGAAGGTGGCTTGGCCCACGCTCCACAGACTGTTCATGACCTTCAGACCGCTACAGGTGAGGGGGGTAGTCTGTGGCTTGGGGAGCATCTCTGGCTGTAAAGAGGAGACAGGGATAAGTCAGGTGGCACTAAGGAGGTCAGGATGAGCTGTGAGCAGGTCTTGGGTCACGATTTCAAGTACTGGGGCACCTCCTGCTGCATCCAACACCGGATCCAGCAGCTGGGTGGGGTTTGAGCCTTGTGCTCTTGGAAACTCTCCCTTGGCCCTTCTTTCAGCGTCCTTCAGTGAGTCTAGGTCTTCAGCTGAGAAAGAAAGATTTCCTGGACACAAGGAGGAAGCCCAGCCCCAGCTCCTGCCTTGCTCTCCCAGACTATGTAAGTCCAGGCCATTAACTGCTCCAAAAGGCACTTAAATCAGTTTATTTGCTCTTCTGTTTGTCACTGTTTAAGTACACATTTGCACTGGCTTTTCTAAACAGCTCACCCAGGGCTGCGCAATCCCCTTTTGGGGACATGCTCACTGCTACACAGAGCACTTCTCAGCTGTTCCTGGCAGCTGGACTGGCCACATCTCACTTAGAAAACAGCTCAAGCTAAACTAAACAACTGCCCACGCTGAACAGTAGCCAGGGTGAGTTGTGAGCGGGTCAGGCTGATCCCGGCTGTGCCAAAGGTGGGGGCAGCCCCCCTACCCCATCCCTTGCACTGGGACTTTGTCTCAGGCAACTCAGGAGCAACATCACCCCCTGCTCTGGCTGCACCCAGATTTCTGGTGAGAAATGGCTCAGCTCAGGGTCCAGCCAGAGGCAGGGCACAGCACAGTGGGGTAAAGAGCGGGATGTGCTGCGGACAAGGGCTAATGAAAGGGGCTCCAGCTCCTCCACCCACAGAGGACCACTAGGGACAGGAGAAAAGGAAGCACAAGTGACATCTGGGTACCCAAAAGCCTCAAGGATACCGTGAGATTTACTCCTGCAGACCTCATCCAGCAAAGCACTGCAGCAAACGCCCGGTGTTAACAAGAGTTTTGTGTCAGTCAAACCACGAAGAGACTGAATCCTAAAGAAAGGCAAATTAGGGCATGTTTGTTGTGTTTGGTGACGCTAGAACCACCCTCTTACAGCCTCTTCTGTATCTTGAGAAGCAGTGGCGACACTTCCTGACAAGGCTCTGCCTCTTCTTTAGGATAATCTGTGCTGAGCCATGGCAAAGTTAAAAATTCACTGGTGCAAAGCACCGAGCTCTGCAAGGGCTCCTGTGACACCAGAACCAACGTGGCAGCTCCCACTTGGAACTTGGTTTCAGTTTTTTTCTGCCTACTCAGGGAAATGGTACTGCACTCACGACACACACCAAAGGGTGTTTAGCTTCACATAATCACAGTCTGCTTTGCTACTAGGAAAAAAAAAGAAAAAGCTGAGACCGTGGCAAACAGCAGCAAGATCTGCCTGTGGGTCTCCTATCCCTGCACTTTGGAAAACAATGACTAACTTGAATCCCTTCACGGACCTCCGCGGGCAGGCTGCACGATAAAAGAATATAAAATAATATCCTACTTTGTGGGATCATTTTCTGTGGAGAAACATTTCAAATACATTGGCTTGGTGATGAAGGCAAAAGGCATTTCTGTTTGGGGGACAATTGAGGGCTAGGAGGGGAAAAAAAGACTCTGCTTTGATTTTTAAGCAACAATGAAGACAGGAAAAGAAAAACCCTCAGGAAAAACCCCCACAATTTAGAGAGAAACCCCTGAGAACCTCCTACTGACATCCAGAGCGTCAAGACTGATCACTGTGAGGTGAGAGATACGTTGGAGGAGTTTTTTTTCTCAATTAGCAGCCTTACAGCCTGAGCAAGGGGTGTTAAGTTGTGCCAAGCGAGCTGACATGTAGATCCTAGAGAAAAAGGACCAGAGAAGTGAAGCAGTGGGTTAGGGGCACAGCTGGGTACTTAGGGAGCCAGGGTACCCCATGTGCTCCCTATGCCGCATACCCAGCACTTTCTGCACAGCTCTGCAGTCTTCAAAAGATCTTAAGAGAGGTTTGCAATACAGCTTGGATGGTGGCTGGAAATCAGCCATTTTTTTCTGATGGCAAAGTGAATTTATGGCCCATCCCCACTGTTTGACTTGGTTTTGATCCACACTAGCACGCAGTGCCAATCCACAGCGCCGCGGTGCTGCTGGTGGCACAGCTTCTCCCCACAATGCTCTTCAGACAGCAGCGTGGCAATGGAAACACCCCCGGGAAGGTTGTTCTCACCCTCGAGCAAACCAGCTCAGGCTTTGTTGACACACCCTTTGAGAAAGTCCTTTTGTCATCTTCCAATCCAATCAAGGTGTTGAAGAGCCCAAGTCAACCCAGTATCAACACTCAATACACTGATAAAGGTTGGAAGAAACCAATTAGATCATCAAGTCCAACCATCAATCCAACTCCACTCTGCCCACTAAAAGAGGACAGAACCCATTCATGTTGTCTGGCGCTGCCTAGACCCACAGACCCACTGCATCACTGCATGGGGGTTTACGCGGCCCTTGGTTTCACTCATGGGTTAAACCCCCTGGCTGGGTAAATCTGCTCACAGGAGCAGCTCTGCAAAGGCAGCAGTTCTGCTAGGGTGACGCTCCTGGCTGCTGGTGCAAACCCTTTGCCTCTCCGCTGTAAATGACATTGCTGTGCTTTTCCAATTGAAATGTATTTGATAAGATAACAAACGCCTGGCAGAGCACATTTGAGTTATGTAAGGGAAAGAAGAGGAGGGGGGAAATCTTGTATAAACAGCAAAACAATACAGCTTTATCTAATCTCAGCAACTTATTGCTGCCTGCCTCTGTGTGTGAGTGTTTTACTGACAAAATAAAATAAATTGAATCAGCTCACACATGATAACATGCTCTTTCCTACCTCATACTAATTGCTTGGCTAATTGATGTTTGTTGAACTTTCTCCATTTCATTGAGTGATTAGGTACAAAGCTAACAGTTGACATCTGTAGGCGCTTAACTGGCGTCTGTAATTACTGTTAATGTTAAATAATTGTTAGTTAATTGGAGTGGTAACTGACTGAATGGAATCCAGATTGTGAAGCAAAAAGAGACCTAGTTAAATAAACATACATTTTCAGTGAAAACTGCATTTTATTACAAGGGAGAGACTAGCAGCAGGCCAGACACAGGAGGTCTGCAGGGTGCTCTACTGCCACATCTCATGCTGGACTCTGGCGTGGACTCCACTACCCACAGGTACGTCAAGTCAGGATCTCAGTCATCACAACCTTTCAACCTCAAGCATTTTTCCACCTTATTTTGAACCAGTTATCACCACTTGTTACTGTGCAGCCCAACGCCAATAAATCTTTTTTGAGAAAACCAAACAGAGTTAATCTATAAAACAATGACTTTCCCCAGAACGGATCCCACTGTGCATTGGTAAATACTGCTGGTTTGCTCACTGAGACTGGAAGAGTTTGACTTTGCTAAAATCAACAGCTTTAGATGAACTCCTAGGGGATTACCAGCACCAACTGAAATCAAAGGGCACTTGATACCAGTCCCAGCAGGCAACAACGTCCAGAACAACATTTCCCACTGTCTCCCTCCACTATCTTTGTCATGAGAATAGTGCCTACAGGAGCCCGTCCCATGCTGGCTGCTTCATGGGTTTGTTCTGAGTTACTCGCTGAACAGTTATCACGGAAGCCTTGGAACACTCCTGTTTTATAAGACCCTAAGTTTTGGGATTTAAGAATCTGAAGAGACTACTTCTGACTTCATCTGTCCCTCTGGACACTTTGGGTGCAGCACATTATCCAGAGACCTGTTTCTGCAGCTATTTGCAGCCCCACCTGACTGCCATGTCCCACTCCAGAACTTCCAGCTCATAAAGAAGGGGCCATAAAGAGCATAGGGATGGAGAGGAGTGATTTGTTCCCTGGAGATGCAGCTATAAGGGGAACTGTGGAACAGATTCCTTGCTCAGATAAAACTTTCAGAGCCCCAAAATAACTGCCTTGCTCTCTTGTGCACCAGACAAAAGTCCATCTCAAAACACACACACTTTTATTTCTGCCTGGTTTGGAAGGCAGAGTGAAGTGATGCACCAGTTCCTCTAATCCAACAGCACAGGAAACCTAGGCTCCCTCAAACCAGGAGGCTTTTTCCAGTACTCAGTCCCTCACGAATGAGACACTGAGCTTTCACGTGGAAAATACGGAAAAACCATTTAAACCCACAAAACACAGGCGAGGCATACGATCCAGAGCCACCAGACAAGTCTCTACTGGCAAAACAAGGAGACACCACCACCAGGGTATCACTTTGGGAGGGTGAGTCATCCTAACCACTGCAAAAGAAGAGATCTGCAGAACTGCTCCCGTGATTCAGCAGTGCCTGAGGTCTGCTGGCGAGCAAGTGGGTTTCCTGCAGCACTGGGATTGCTCAGGAGCCCTCACAGCAAGCGGGGAAGGAGCAGAGAGGTCGGTAGTGTGGAGGACCAGATAGGCAGACAGCAGCCTCAACATGAATTGAACGCTGAGAACACACACAGTATGTTCTGTACATTCCTCCAGACCCTGGGACAGGAGGCAGGCAGCAGCCAGCAGTTCTGTGGCACGTGGACCATGTTCACATGGCACACAGACCATCCACACAGTAACAGATCCACTTATGGTCACCATGAGATGCTCTGGGGCTGGTTTGCTTGAAGAGAGAGAGAGAGCACTACTCTACAGTCCAGGACCTCCTGTGAATAGGATCTGCAGAGAAGTACTTGCCAGCTTTTGCTCCCTACTTGTTTACAGAAACAGATGTTGTAGAGGATCCTCAAGAAGTGATTCACCAGACAGACTGTTTTCCTAAGGAAGGATATTGCTGTGGAACCACGCAAAAAGCCAGGGCTTGATCTGACCGGTATTTCTGCCACCGCGGAGGACGACTAACCCAGATGCCTTGATCTACCTCCAGCTGAGAGAATAAATATTTCCCTGACAGCTGGCGGTGCCAGGAAGCAGAAGGATTCATAAAGTTTACATGAACATCCTGTAAACAATTTGAACATAAAAAGCCCTAACAGCCCAATTGTGTTTCTGATCAAAGGCAAACTTTAATCTACAGCACAAATGAAAACTTCATCACTTTGGGACTCATTCCTCCCCCCAGGAAAAGCTGTTTTCCAGGGGTACGTAGGAGGGAGTTAACATAAATGAAATACACAGCAGTAGTAGGAGCTGCCTGCTTTACAGCTTCAGATGTGTCTACTGAAATTATTGAGAGATAATGGAATTTAATTATGCTGGAAAGTCCTGTTAGAAAAAATTCATCAGCAAAACCTGTACTTTGGCCAGGATTAATGGGGCTTAGGTTGACGCTATCAGAGGGGAAGGAGAAGTTACGGACTTTTAAAGACTCACAGACTACAAGCAGCAATCCCAGACTGGAAAGCCCAGCCTGTGGGGGAGGAAGGGAGGGACAGCCTGGGAGCTCAGGCGGGCAATGCACTCATCCATCCCCTGCCCTCCTCATTTATTTAGATGGTGACAGCTCCTGTTTCAGGCATTACCAAGGGCCCAGACCCCTGGGAGTTTTCCAGTGCCTACCACCTGGTTTTCCGTGGGAATCATCTCCCTAGATAATTTGAATCATTGCAAAGGAAATTAATGGGAGTAGAGGGCTCTGCTGTGTGACCAGGGACCACCCATTTCAGTGGCAGCTACAGCAGTTCCTGCACTGTGGACTAACCCATGCCCTTCCCAAATTCCCATCCGCAGCCTCTGCTGCAGACACTGCACAGGGCTGGAGACCTCTGGGAGAGGTGACAGCACAGATCAGACACGGGAACCCCTCCAACCCAGCATCACTCAGCTATTGCATGTTTTCCAGCCATGAGGAGCCCTAACACCCATGGGCCACCACCCAAAACTGACAGAACCCTTCTAGATTTAGGGATGGGTCTTCCCATTCAGCTCTCAGGGCAGCCAACTCCTAAATGGAAGCTCAGAGACTTCTCAAGAGGTAGGTCAGAGGGCTGATTTCACATTGCTCCGGATTTTGTAATTATTGTTAGTATTTCTGAGGCAAGGGCTGGCCCACATTACAGACCCACACTAATCCATCATGCCCTAAACTTGACCTCATCGCCTTCAAGTCACAACTGACAGAAAGGGGACAAAATCCATACAGAAACCCTACAGGTTTGTATCTACGTTACTTCTGTAATTTCTCCTACCTCAGCCACAAAAAATTCTACAAAATCAAAGCATCAAGAGAATAAAAAAGCATTTCTGGAAGAGACAGGTAGCCGCAAGACATGTGAGAGGAGCAGCGCTGGACTTGGAGGGTGTACAATCAGTCTTGCTGAGCCCTCCCAGCCCGCTCCATCAGCCAGGAGGAGCTTTGAAGGTTTCCTCTTGATTTACCCAATGCAAATCTGACCTTTCTTATGAGTGACTTTTATTGCTTTTGGCAAAAGCAGCCATGGACAACACAGTGGGGGGAAGAACTGGCTTGGAAGCAAACAGACTGAATGGCAGAGAGAGAACTTGAACTTGGAACATATCAAACTGACAGCACCCAGGCAGTCATCAGCCATCCCCAGGGCACTTACAGAAGACAACAGCCTCAGCCAGAGCCCCTGCACCTGGCTGCAAGCAATTATTGACATTATCTCCAAACAGGGCAGCTTTTTTTGAGGCTCTTTTCCTGATATTTAGCGGTTTGAATGCTAATCCCTTTAACAAAACTGTCCCCTATGCTTTTTTTCATCTTCTTTCCCCTTAATCTCTTTCTCCCAGTGGAAAGAAGGAAAAAAAAATAAGAAAATACCAGTCAGCCTAGTTTGGCTGCACCTGGATTTGCATTGATTCTTCCCTTGTCATTCATGTTACCAACAGGAATTAGCATATGGCTTTAAGGGGAAACTCAGGAGGAGAAAGGAAAGACACTATTTTGATGGAAATAAGGGGCAAAGAAATAATCTATCATCAACTAAAAAGCTTATTTGTGTACGGTTTCCCAAGCAAAGCTTCGAAAAAGCCTGTGTTGATTTTAGGCTACACAAAGAAACCCTAATCCTTCCAAGGGAACTAAATCACCGAAGAAAAGTGCCCCAGAAGAAAAGGCTCCCTGTCAAGCATGGGCATTCACAGCCAAAATAGTTGCCACGAATCAAGCTCCATGAGTAAACAAAAATAAGAATGTGGGAAATGTGTTTGATTCAAGGAGAAAGAAAAAAAAGGAAGAGGATGAGGAGCCAACTCTTCATCAACCACCTCCCGGGGTGGGGAGGAGAGCCCCTGCCCTGGTTACAAGCCTCCACCAGGAATGCGGATCCACCACCCGCCTTCTCCTGGCCCAGTCCCAGCAAAGGGCTGCTCCAATGCCAAAGCTTTTTACAGCGAATTAGCAAAATAAAGATGCAGCCCCGTGTTGATGGGGAACCTGGGGCTACTCCATGCACACAACTTTTCTTTTTCACTCATCCCTGCCGCCTCTTCTGTGCCTACAGAGAGTCTGCGGGGGGGACCTGCAAATCCATTTAATCAGAAGGGATATATATGCTTGCCAAGGGAGATAACCTGGTTAGACCACAGAGATAATCCAGACTGTATCTCCAGAAGATGCTAATACATGAAAAACAGGAATACGGCTCTGTAACGCAATTAAACACAGGTGTAATTCAATATGCAGCTACAGACTTCAGAAGCAACAGTATATTATCAGCATGGGAACCCCGAACGTAAGGGGGGGGGTCACGTACTGTCCCCAGTCAGACCACTACAGCTTCGTGGATTTGAAATACATACTACAGCAGAACGCCCCATTGGAATAACAACCCCACACCCAGTAAGAAGCACAAAAGGCAAATGTTGAGCAAACCCACAGCTAGCCAACAAAAGACGACTTAAATTTCCAACTTGTCAAATCTGTCCTCCTCATGCAAACCAACTCAAAGGTTCAAAAAACCAGTAAGTTAAGATGCAGTGGTGTTTTCAGCTGGAAGGGCACCTTCTTGCTAAGCAGGCACCATGCACTGCCATTAAGAACTAGGACTGCGAGGTGAAAACCAGACGCATTGCAAAAGCTTTGATTTACAAAAATTTTTTATTTACTCTCCTTGCAAAAACACAAACTAAAAATAAGAACTGAAAACAAAAAACAAAGCCAAGAGTCTTTCTAATAACGCTGCTGCTGCAGGACGCGCTCCACACGCAAACTCACTGGCACTGATTTAGGGCAAGTTTTCCCTTAATGTACTGTTATATCATTAGCCTCTCTCTCTCTTTGGATTGCTGTTTGGAAGAAATTAATGGGATACTGAATATTTAAATGTGGCCCTCTGTATCATTTATTAACTCTACAGAAAGCACACAGCACAGTAAGCCATGGTTTATGACTATTATCCTGTGAATACTAAATGCTGGCTGGTTATTACTGTCAGCAGTGCAAATTGGCTATTCATAATTCCACGTCTATCATGGAGCTGATGAGTAACAATCAAGTTAAAACATTTTGAAAACTCTTACAGTTATTTAAATGAGCTTAAATTAAAGCCATTTGTAAAATAAACTGTTCCCTAATATTGTTATTTAAATTAATTCTGACCTGGCAGGCGATGCATTATTTAAAGCCTATATTTTATATTAAGCAAAAGCAGTTACCAAGCACGCCGAGCACGTCTAAAACCCAGAGAAACACAAAAAGCCCTAACAAGCTGATTGCGACATTTCTGCGAGACGACCGAACATTTCATCTCCCATTGAAACTGCCATGAAAAGAAATGCGTGGGGAAAGGAGAAAAGAAAATCCCCCAGCCCCACGTCCGTGATGCGAATCGCAGCCCTACCTTTATTTGTGACGGCGTTGAACAGTTTCTCAGAGCTGGCATCAGATGCCTGAAAGAGCAATAAACAAATAAAGAATAAGTTATTTTGTTCTGGCGGTGATCGATTCGCAAAGGCACAGCAGTATATATCTACCCACGCAAATATCTGGGTATTTTATAGAAACAAACCAGGTGACAAAACCAGGAGAGCTAATGGCAGGCTGCAGATCCCAAGGAAACGTCCATGAGATGGTGCTGTTTGGCTGTGCATCACCGCCCCGCAGTGCAGACAGCTATTAGCAGAGATCCCATTTAATAAAGGAAAAATGTATTTGTGTTCGATGGATTAGCCACACGCTAACTCTGTTTTGGTACCGTAATTATTCAGGACGTTCTGACATGGATTTTGGAGCAGGGAGAAGAGTCGCGGTGGTGAAGCGGGCAGCTCAGTTTCGGGAATTTGCACAACTACAGGTTTATTAATTAAATTTTAAAGTATTGAGACTCCCTGCCGGGTCAACCACTCGATTTTGACCATTTGTAAAGCACTGCTGAGGTCGTTAGTTAGCAATTTCATAAACTGCCGTCACGGTCTCCCTGAAAAATAAGAGTACGTTGGTCTTTGGCATTCGTATGTATTTCCACCTAAGAATTGCCTTCAACAGAGTAAACGATTCCTGGCACCAGACTCTGTAAAAACTAATAATCCATTTTATTTTTCACCAAGCCACCTTCATCCGTGGGAGGATTATCTTCCTAACAGGATGGTAGTACATCAGCCACTCCTGCTGTTTGTAGGTAAACATGCCAGTTCATCTTTCTAGCTATTATTAAAAAGCCTTACTGAAGGGTCGCACAAAACCGCTGAGCTCTCCCCCTTTCAGGAACTATGATGGCAACAAACCAGACTGAAGACGACAACCCTGAAAATGTGAATTTTGCAAACATTCTGAGCCCGAGAGCAGAAAGCAAGAAGTTTACACATCTGTGTACCGATGTGTTTGCACACACGCACACCCGTCCATCCATCCAAAGCGTCAACTTCTACCACCTACATGTTCCCCAAATGCAGAGAGCTGTTCAATTTTGGATCCATCCCTGCTGACAGACAGGCTGCGTGCTGAAAAACCATGGGAAGAAACCTGCTTGGTAATGAAATTGCTGTGAATGGGGAGTGAACGGGCAACACTTGAGAAGGATTTTAGTCTTCTCCTAGAAACTGCTTTCTCATTGGGTTCAGGCAAAATAACTAAAAGCACTGTTTGGAAAGCAGCCTGCTCTTTTCTTTTTTTAAAGGAAGGAATTTCTTAATTCAAAACCAGATAAAATCCATCAGACGAGCAGCATCTCTGAGATATCTCAACTGCACTAAAAACTTCGCTGTGAAATGACCGATAAATACGTAGATACGGTTCAGCTTGCGTATCCCAGTGGAGTGATACACGGAAATAATTTGTCTGCCCTCAAGTGAAGAACGTACATGACTTCGATGGTTAATTATTAAAAATAGCTTTCTTCTTCTTCAGACTTGGAGAGAGATTTTACTAGATTACTGTTGGCTTCTTTAAAAGCTGCGCTGGTGTATTTCTTCTCGATTAAATACCTTGTAAACACTGGATTTATTACCCAACGATGGATTTATTATTCAGTGACGACTTTCTCTAAATTAAGGAAAATATGTGAATAATGCACAGATTGAAGAGATCAAGAAGGCCATGTGCTTCAGAGAGCAGCCCAGCATTAGTCCAACAAACTCAGAGAAGCTCAGTGCTTCCCAACCCTGCCAATCAGCCCACTCTCGATTCAAAACAACCACCTTTTCCAGGGAATTTAATCTGTTGTTGGCATTTTAAAATGCACCTTCCCTCAGAAGTCACAACTCTCCGGACTGTCCTTTCTTTTAAGAAAGAAAATCCAATACTAGACCTTGAACTTCCTACACTGCCAGCTATTACTTTTCTGTTGCAAAACAGCTCAGGGAAGCTCCAAGTTTCCTATTCGCTTGGTTTTTCCTAACACTCGAAAGAGGGAAATGTTTATTTTTTTAAGAAGTTTGCTCCAAGCATAAACCAACCGACTGTTTGCAAGCTACAGCTTTTCAGGCTAAATATTTCCCCGTGCTATCATGTTCTATGGTACCGTAAACCAGACAGAAACACTGCCAGAAGTGCCACTTCTCGGGCAGAACGCAGAACACAATACATCCCGCTTGAGAATCACCCCTCAGCTCAGCACAACTGGGAGATGATAGTTAGCGCAACATGCAGCTAAAAAAGGAATAATTTTACAAAGACAAAGCTCGTCCCTGTGCATTGCTGACAGAGGGAAGAGCAACTGCAAAAAACCTCCCATTGCCTGGGTTATCATAAAAATAACCCATTTCACTAGCTGGAACGGCAAGGTGGAACTTTGACTGCTTCATTACTTTAAAATTGAGGTTTAAATATAAAGGAGCAATTAGGTAGCAGTGACACAGCAGCGAACGCAATTCCTGCCAGCAGATACCAGTGGATCAATTTCCAGGCAACTCCTGTATTTTTGGAGTTGGGCAGTCACACCAGGCAACAACAATAAAGGAACAAAAGGCCAGATTAATTAAAAAAAAACCCAACCCAACCCAAACAAACAAGAACCCAACAATCCATCAGGATAAACCACGATGCCTTTGCAGCTCTGACCTAAAACCTCCTCTGCACTGACAGGACAACAAAGTGCCTTTATCTCCAAGCTGGGCGCGATGTGGCCAGACCTCGATGGTTGATGGAGAGGGTTCGGCTCTCTCAGTTAACACAAGTACAACTCTCCTCTTTATCCTGAAGGCTTCCCGGAGCAGCTCACGGCAAGTCCCCGTCTGCCGGCAACACTACATTTGGGGGAAGCACCGGGGTCCGCTGGATCTCCAGGGGCTTTATGTCACCCCCAGCCAGCTCCGGTACAGGCAGAGCGAGAACGGGGCTGGAGCCGGTGATGTCAGCTCTCATCCCCTTACAAATCCCCTCGTTATCGAGCGCAGCAGAATCCTTTCCAGCGTGCAACTAGGCTAAAAAATTAAAGGAAAAAAAAAATCCCCAAAAGACCTAACCAGTATTTTTCCCTCATCCAGGACCGTGCGGTGCCGCTCCAGCAGATGGACAGACGAGTGAGACGTTCCCTGCTCTCGGCACGGCCTCGCCGCGGCACTTGCACTGGCACCTGCCCGCGGAACCAGCGCGGAGCCCCGCGGAGCGCCGCCGCCCCTCTCCCCGCACCCGGTGCCCGTGCGGAGGCGGCCGCGGCTCTCACCCCCACCCTGAGCCGACCCGGACCCCTCGCCCCGCTCCGTTACCTGCTCGCCGGGGGCTGAGCGCGGCCGCCAGCGCGGGGCTCATGGCGGTGCGGGAGGTGCGCGCACACGGATCCAGCGCGGCTCTCAGCGTCCCGCAGCCAAAGCAAAACTAATCCTTCGGGGGGCCAAACTCCGGGGGCCCAGCGGACATCGTTCCCGAGCCCCCCACGCCCCTTCTCCCTGCAAGATGGATCCTTGGGATGGAACAAGAAGGGTGCGAGCTTGAGGTGGGGGGTTGCGGGTGTGCGAGCAGGGGGGGGTGCGGGTGTGCGGAGCGTTAATGGAGCGGCAGGACAAAGGAAACCATGTGCGGCGGCAGCGGCGGCAGCAACTCCGGTCCCGGGGCGGTGCAGCCCCTCCGCCACGCACCGCCCTCCGCGGGCTCCGGCTGCCGCCGCCGGCGCGTCCGTCCCCTCCTCCGGCCGGATTGCCTGGATGGTTTGTTTGCTGGGTTTTGGGGCTTTTTTTCTTGGTGGTTTTGGGGTTTTTTTTCCTGCTGATTTTTAGGTTCTTTTTTGGGGGGAAGGTGATTTTTCGGTTTGGTTTTTTCGGTTAAAAAGTCCTGCCCGTCCTCTCCTGAGCTGCCTCCGTCCCTCCCGTCGGGGTTCGGTCCCTCCCGCCGTCCAGCGCTCAGGTGAATTCCATCGGGGAGAGGGCACCGGCTCCTCCGGCCCCGCCGAAACAACCCCGCAAAAGCTCTGTAAATCCCCGCGGGGGGGGTCCGCGCTGCTCCGCACGGACCGACCCTTCGCCGCCGCCCGGGCGCTCCGCTCCGCACTGCGCGCCGAGAGCCGCTTCCTCGCACCCTTCCACCCACCCAGCGGCAGCTCCTCCCTCCGCCCCGCCCCGAGCCGGGGTCCCCGCCGAGGGGGAGCGGCCGCGGGAGGCGGATTCCCCGCGCAGCTGGAGCGCGGTTCATCCTCACACACACACCCGCGGGAGATGCGCGGCTGCGGAGCCAGACGGAACCACCCCAACCCCTGCCCTGGGCACCGCACACGAGCATCAGCAGTTGGTAAAGCTCGACGGGAGGAAACACCATCAAAAATACCATACTGTGGTGAGCTGGGTTTTTTTAATGGGAATTTAATATTTTTCATAGCGGAGCAAAAATAAACGTCCCTCAACTTAGAATTAGAATCGTTTAGGTTGGAAATGACCTTTAAGATAATCGAGTCCAACCAGGAGCCCAACTGTCCCAAGGCCACCCCAAACCCTGTCCCTAAGCTCCAGATCTCTATGAATGTGAAACACATCCAGATACAGTGATTCAACCCCCTTCCAGGGCAGCCTGAGGACCCTTTCCAGGAAGAAGTTTTGCCTGGTGTAACATAACCACAGAATGTTAGGGGTTGGAAGGGAGCTCAAAAGATCATCGAGTCCAATCCCCCTGCCAAACTTCCTCTGGTGCAACTTAAGGTCATTTCCTCTTGTCTTACTGCTTGTTACTTGTGAGAAGAGACCAACCCCCACATCACTACAACCTCCTTTCTTGAGACATGGAGACCTCCAGCAAAGCTCTTGTACCTCCCTACAACTCTCCAAGCACACGCAGGCAGGGCTGTGTCTCCTGAACTCAGAGAATCACCCAGCTTGACTCCCAGTCCTGAATTTTATTGCCAATACACAATGGATGTCTTAGTCACTGCAG
Source organism: Phoeniculus purpureus (assembly GCA_028565055.1). Classification (NCBI taxonomy): domain Eukaryota; kingdom Metazoa; phylum Chordata; class Aves; order Bucerotiformes; family Phoeniculidae; genus Phoeniculus; species Phoeniculus purpureus. Next base: position 3,976,205 of record JAOXOE010000827.1, read on the forward strand.
GTTTCCCTTAAGCGCTGCACACCCTTAGTAACGGCCACTGTAGAAAATAAACGCACCAAGACATCCTTACAGAAATGATTATTCACTGAAGCACAGTGGTCAGAGCCAAATGATGCCGCCTTCAAACCAGGCTGCTGTGAGGATGAGAGGCCGTTACACTTGCTGGCACAGTATCCCCATACTAGATGTTTCCTTGGAAGGTGCTAAGAGAGGTTTTATAGGCTCGCGAAACTTTGCCTAACATTTCAAATGTTAAAAAGTTGGTACCAAACCAATACTGGACACAAATGGAATTAAACTCCAGTGGGCTCCACTTGGATTTGAGATAAATGCTCAGAAATAGGATTGACAATCCCTACTCACCTCAGCCCCCAGAGTGGAGCCCACCTGGAAGAGGTGACTCTCCTAAGGGAAAGATGGCAACTCCCTACACCAGTCAGAAATCAAAAGCAAATTGGTCGGCCACAAATGGCTCAGCTCTGAGCTCACCTGAGGGTCAGGGATGATGTGAGATGAACAGGGACTGCCCTTCTTCAGGCCCCCAGCACCAAGGTGAGCACATGGCTCTGAGCTGTCCCTGAGCAGCAGCACAGTGATCTGGGTGCAGCTATGCCCCAGGCACTGAGGTGGCTTTAGAGGCCCTACCCACAGCAAATAGTGCAGCATGAGAGGGAAATCATGGCCATCCACAGAGGTGGAAGCACTATGCTTCAGGAAAAACGCACAAGAAACCCTTCCTACCAATTCCCGGTGCAGAACTGCAAGACCTTGTGCAAATACTTCCCATTTGTTCCCCATTCCATCACTGCACGATCCATTTAAGAGCCATTTTCCTACTCAGCAATACACCGTGGCTTTTCCAACATTCTCATCTGAGATACAATTGCACTGACTGCAAGAGTTTCCAACTGGACAACTACACCAGAAGATGCAGCAACGGCAGTGGCAACAAGGAGCAGGAGCCTAACACATCCACTGAGAGTTGTCTGATAGTTTCCAGCTTAGCAAGATAATCTCTAGATTTCTACAACACATCTGAGCGTGGGCACTGGCTGCTAAGATGTCACAGTGTTTTGTATCTCCTGATAAGTATGTTACACACTCTGTGCAATCAGAGAGATGGTTTCCACCTCCTCCTCTAGAAAGCCAACAGAGATGGTTTCATGTCTGGTTTCTAGACTGAACAGTGGCCAGCGGCCAAAAGCCATCGCAGTCGATCAGCTCTTTCGCGAGCTCAGCGAAGGAAATGGATGGCTTGAGTGCAGATTTCAGTCTCCACCAAAAATAAATTAGTAAAGGCACTGAACTGGCAGAGTGTTCTTGGCCCATCAACCGGAGGAGTCGGGACTTCATGGACAGCGAGGCAGTGCCTGAACGAGGAATTAAATGCACAGTACTGAGGTGGGGCAGCTCGTGTCTTTGATGAGCACTTTGGTCAAGACTTTCCACACCTTTACATGGCAAGATCTGGTCTAATTAAAGCCTAGACTCCTCACAAGACTTTAATTTGGTAAATTTGGCTTGGTTTAAATGACAGGCCTGTCTGTACTGGATTTTTCAAATGTTAACCACAGGCCACACCTGAAATCTCAGCATACACAAACCGAGAGATGCATTTACCTACTCATCTCCCTAGGGCTGTTAAGGTTTACTGGCAGGGCTGTGGGCCTCATTATGTTCATTACTTGTGCCTTACAGATAAGTAGAGGACCTCTGTTTTCCTGCTAGAACACTATACACGCACGATGGGCGTTTCATAATTCTCAATGAGAAGTCTGGAGTTCAGGAATTCACCCAAAGCCAAATTAAATCAAAGGCGAAAAGAAACAACAACCCACCACCACCTCCTCATGACTTCAATGGCCTTTGGATCAAGCTCCTCCATCTCTTTTCAGCAACACTTTCCCATGTTTCAGGTTATGCCTGGATAGGGTTTTGAAACCTCCTGTCTCTTATCTATGTGGGACCCTGTCAGACTTTTTTTCATCTGTCTGTGGTCTCTGTCAGCGCCGACATTTGTTTCTGCCACAACAACAGCCAAATGAAGTGCATTGAACTTGGATCAAAAGCGATTTCAAGATCTTTCACTCTCTGAAAGAGGTTTTCAGATCCAACTGTTTTATAGGGATGACCTAAAGCCGCCCAGGCGGCAGGCAGAGAAGCAGACGCTTGTTTCCAAGTCGTAGAGTAATCCCAAAGAAGAATGACCCATCTCTGGCACAAGGAGAAAATGAATATTGAAATTACAGCAGATTATATTGGATTAAATGGTTTATGGCAAACCTCACCTCACCTGGAAGGTTCTGCAGCTTTTTCCTGGCAACACAAACAGTGGATGTTCCAACTCCTTGGTCCTCTGTGAAAGACTGGAAACACTTATGTTTCCATGAAGTTGCTCATCTGTCCAGAAGACATGGTGGTGTCTGAGTTGGGCGCGTGATTACGATACCTTATAAAGTCCTCCACAACACTTTGAAAACAGGCAAAATTTTGTCCATTAGTGGGTAGGAGATGTAGGTTCTCTTCTCCAAGAAAAGAATTTATGGGGCTATCAGCGGAGTTTTACGACCCTGAACAGCAAGCCATGGCATAACGCCCCAGCCAGCAAGTATAATGCAAGCCACATAATGCTTTAAAGAGGTTCAAGAGAAGGACCTGCTCTCAAGAATGACCTGAGGATGGACCACAGAACCACCACTGGTGTTTGCCATAAAAAGGCAGCGACAGATGTCAGGAAATCACGGTGAGTTTGGGTGCTGCCAAGAGGTTGGACTCTGCGCTGCCTTCTGAGTGGAGCACCAGTCCCCAGGGCTCCTGGCAGCAGATGAAAGCCATGATTTCCCCACAGCCCTTCGAGCAGAGACAGAGCGCCCTGCCCGTGTGCTCTCTGCTGGAGTAAGGCATGGGAGAGGGTGATACACCACCTTTTAGAAAGCAACAGAGCTCCTGGGCTACACAGGGTACGTCCCTGGGTACGTTCGCGCAGCACAACGAAAGCTTTTCGTTCGACGAAGCAGAAAACTTCAGCGCGAGCGCATTAATGACGGCGCAACTTTTTATTATTTGTCTTTTTCTGCAGCATTTGCAAAACCAAACCGCTTTGTAATCCCTGCTTTTATGCAGAACAGATTGCAGTTTTAAGCAGAGGCCCATAAACTGCAGGTTCAAAGAAACCTGAAACTGAATTAGCATAAAAGCTGGAATTCTCATTTAGAGGAACAGCAAGGCAACCGCTCTGCAGGCACTTTTATGATTTTGGTTTCAAATGGAAACAAAGATAAAAAGTGGGGCTCAGGGAACAATAGGGCTGCTCTCTCTTCCCCATCCTTATGGGCCTGTTCCTATAAAATTCTAAGTGGTCTCTACTGCTTCTGAGGACAGAATTGCGCCTGGCTTTGCACATCTCCACGAGGTTTGATAGTTTTCTGAAGCCATTTGCTGTACCAAAGAGAAATCGCACGATCACAGAATATTAGGGATTGGAAGGACCCTCGAAAGACCATCCAATCCAATTCCCCTGTCAGAGCAGGATCCCCTAGACCAAGTCGCACAGGAACATGTCCAGGTGGGTTTTAAACGTCTCCAGAGGAGGAGACTTTACAACTCCTCTGGGCAGCCCCTTCCAGTGCTCTGTCAACCTCACTGGGAAGAAGTGCCTTCTCATAGTGATATGGAACCTCCTCTGTTCCAGCTCACACCCATTGCCCCTTGTCCTACCACCAGATGACACTGAGAAGAGCCTGGCTCCATTCTCCTCACACCCATCCTACAAATGCGAGGCCATTTCTCCCCCAGGCTTCTCCAAATTGTGTGACCTCTTTGTGGTGAACACCACCGGCAGCTTTTCTTCCCTCTGTCAACCACGAGGACTAAAAATCCCCGAAATGACTCCTGGTAGAACTTTTCAATCAGAATGCACACCCTTCCTGGGGCTTGAATTCTGAGGTAATAAATATATGATGGAACATGGGTTAGCTAGATTTAGCTCCTACAGACCTCGCTGGGCTCCCAAGCTGCTCCCTACACTACAGGCTAACCGGGAACGTTTGTAAGATCCCATTGCTGAGTGAGAAGATAAAATATAAATTCTTCCCCATCCACTAGCACTCCTGTGAGTACACTTCATAAACGCGCTGCTTTTAAGATGTGGCCATTATCTTCCCCTAATTTCTGCCTGCTAGCAGGTTCTGCAGCTGAAGAAGTATTTCAAATTAATTTGTCTGTCAATATCAGGGCACTGAATCCACTAATAGGAGAGAAATATTTTTCATTCTCTTCTTCTCAGTCAGAAGAAGAGACTTTCTTATTGCTGAATAAAGCACCCGTTATTGCGAGGTGTAATCCCTGCCTGTCGTTCAGGTCATTTTTAGCCTTGAAAATGCTGAGTCAGCGACATAAACCAATCAAGTAATTTCTTTCATTTTCTAACATTCAGGCAAAATAATGGAAATCACATCTCATTTGACGGGGAGGATATACGACAGAAGCCGCCTCTTCCAATGACGGCTTTACAAGAGGAGTGCCAAGTAAAGAAATACTACTGCAGACCCACCTGGCTAATGTGGGGTCCCTCCTGCTGCACAGATAAATCCCTTTTTCGACTGTCATCTCCTATTTAGACAGTACATTATGAACAATAAATCTGTACTTTAACCAGCTTCTAACCTGCGCAAAGACATTAACTCGGCAAAAGAATGACCATTACTTTGATGAATGAAACATTCTCCTAAAATATTAATGTCCAACACGACAGCATCCGACCAACACCCCAAAAAAGCCCCACCCCACCCCGCTGCAGGTTTAAATAACTATGATGGATATGAGAGAGAAACCCAACAGCAAACCTAAGAGGCGTTATTATGGCCCTGTTAGAAGAACCAACACAGGCAACACACTGGAAAAAAAAAATAGAAGCTTGATAAATATTTTCCATAACAAACAGAATTGGTTTCAGTGGGATACAGCTCTGTTTCTCATTAGTTATCCTTCACTTGTCAGACAAGTTCCATATTTCACTGAAACCCGCTGAGTATTCTTTATAGTCTGCCGGGGAAAGCGGCTATACATTTAGCACGTTCCCTTTATGCTGTGTGTTTTCACAGGTCTTTCTTTAAAACACACTACATGCTTTCGTTTCTTTCCCTTAGGATAGTGGGTTTCGACATCCAAGAGGAGTTTAAAAGCAGGTAACAAGTCATCACTTTTGAAGCTGCAGAGCAACTGAAGAGGTGCAACAGCCCCAGCAGCCATTATCGGTGCCTGCCAGGGTGCCACAGTATCAAGTTATATGATAAAGCACTCAGCTGACACCAGAAAAATAATCATTCTCTCTCCCCTGCACCACCCCCTTTTTCACAAGGAGGCTTTTTACACTCATTAAATGCAACCTTATCTCTGAAAGACTGCAATCCTCAGCAAATGACAAGTGTGCCTAATCTCATTTTCTGACAAGCGGTTCTGACAGCACCTTCCTTTTGATTTCTAAGACACGTAGCTAGACATATATTAATCTGTCAGTCATCGCCCCTAGGAAGGATGGAAAAAAAAAAAAGGAGATGAACATTTGTGAATGTGAAGGGAACAAGGCAAGAAAGGACTAAGGGTCCTTTCTGGCTATTTTAAGCAACACAACCATGTTTCTCCACTCCTCCCACTCCAACGTGACACTCGGGCCGCTTCTGTGCAGCAGAACCTCAGACCGATGCATCTGCCAAGGTGGAGCAACGTGTATTTTATTGCAGGGACGAGTGTGGCCCAGCAGCTCTGACTAACCAGGCAGCTCTGGGTATATTTCCAGTGTTTCCCTGGTGTGGAGTGCAGCTGGACTCTCGTTTTGCTTCTCTGTGCCTCGATTTTCAGCTCAGGATATAAAAGCATTGCATAAAACCCAAGTGTTATTGTCACCACGGTGCATATTTTAGTTACAGACAAGGGACTTCCCAGCACCGGCACTATAAAACGTTGAGCCTTAATTCCAAATTTAGGGATTATGAAGTGTTCTGCAATAACGCTTTATTTGCAGCAAGGAACACTCTGGAGCTCCAGTCCCTGTAAGCCCCACTTGGCTTCGGCAGCTGCCCTGGCGGCAACACCTTAGCAGGTACAGGCAAAGGCAGCTTTGATAAAAGTCTTGGGCTTGAAAGCATCAAATTGTTGTCAGGTCTTAACGATTTTGAATTGAAGCACCAAATGCTGCAAAACAAATGTCTTTAGTACCACATCGTGGCCTGGCAAGGTGTGAACTGGAGCAGATTATCAAGACTGACTCAAGCTGCATTTGGAGGCTGTGAGAAGGTTGGGTTTCCAAGCACTCCCAGCTATAACATGAGATGTATTTTAAAACCAAGTGAGTGTAATGGGGTGCTAACAATAAGTAGTAGGATGAGGGGTAATGGTTTTGCATTAGAGAAGAGTAGATTGAAATGGGGTGTTAGGAAGAAGTTCTTTAGCAGGAGGGGGATTGAACACTGGAACAGGTTGCCCAGGGAGGTAACTGAAGCTCCATCCCTGGTGAGACTGGACAAGGCTTTGGGAAACCTGATCTAGTTGAGGATGGATGTCCCTCCTCACTACAGGGGTTTTGGACTAGATGACTTTTGGAGGTCCCTTCCAACCCAACATATTGTGTGATTCTATGATCTGCCATCCTGCAGGTGTGCAAAATCCAGGCACTTAATTCATGGTGTGTGATGGACACTGGTGAGCACAGGGATGTGGAGGAGGTTGGCTGGTAGGTAGCTGCAAAGGGGTATAAAATCAGCGAGATTCAGCAAATGGGACCCAAAGGAGGAGAGACGATTAAGTGAGGTGGGAGGCAGCATTCTTTATCTTACACAGAACTATTAGTTATGTTCCTCATAAACACGCCCTCTCCCTCTAAGCATGTGAGTCATGTTAGTATTCCTACCCACAAAATGCTAAATTAGGGTAAATTATACAGATCCACCATCTAACATTTGCTCACTGACCAGCCTGTACTTGCCGAGAGCCTCCCCAGTTGGCAGCACATCCTTCTGCCTGAGGATGTCCTGGGCACTGCAGTTCCAGCTTGGCCAAGCCTTGGCACCTCGGCTTAAGAGCTACTCACCACCTCCTCTCCTTCCGCTGTACAATATTAAAGTCGGGGAGGAACTTTATTGTTCATAATGGGATAAAGAGAAAAAAAAGGAATCAAATGAAAGCGAAGTACAAAGAGGCTCCAATCCAATGCTTTAAAGGGAAGCCATTTCCATAGTAATACAGTCATTAAGTACTTGTTTGATGGTGCAAAAAGTAGGCCAAGATCTTTGCTAATACATTTTATTAATCAATACCTGCTCTAGAAGACGGGAACAATTAAAGTTTTCCTCCTCGCTCAGACAACGCAGCAGAAAGCTTGTGATCTCCTTACGGAGCCCGCCACTCAACAGGGAGATGAAAAGACTGCTTTAGTTTTACTTAAGAGCTGAAGCGATGTTAATACTTCAAGTGTTCAGGATCTGGTTCTCACAAAGACACTAAACTAGCAGTGGCAGGGAAGCTGCCTGCTGTCACTGAGTCGCTTTCCCTCAACATTTCCACACCGACACCTCATTGTGACTGACAAACTCACAAATACATCCTGGAGTTCATTGAGCCTGAAAATAAGGCTGGAGATATTTCCTTTGCCGTGCAGAACACTTTAATGAAGAAGGCTGGTGGAATCGTACATCTACTGCTGACGGCCCTTATAAGGATAAATGTAAACCTGACACTCGCATAGTTTACATTTATGCTGACTTTTTTATTAAAAAGAGGATTTTCTCTGTTGCATCTAAGCTTCAGGATATAGAGGAGGCAGCACAGACGGATAAAGTCTCATCCTACAGGGAAAACAGTGAGGGGAAACCAGGAAGAAACCAGTGCAGACCTCAGGAAGGGGATGCTTCACATTGCACAACACAATTTACTGACACGGGCATCAAATCAGTAAACTACCTAAAATCTGCCCAAAATGCAACTGTCCTTGAGAGATTCCAGCTCTGACCCTGCAGCAGGGCCACCATGACCCAAGGGACAAGACTTATTAACTCTTTTCCACCTCTCGAGACCTGCAGAAATGCACCCTGGCCATCATACTGCTGGGCCACGGGTCACCGGCGTTGGCCCATCTCCCCTGCTCTGACCCACTCGACCATTGCGAGGTCCAGAAAAACCCTTTGATAAGGACCTAATGGCATGAGGTACAGCAGAACCACATGGGCGGAGAGAGTCCTTGCACTGCAACAGTCAGGACAATGAACAGGAGACAAAGAATGTGGTTATTTAACAGAATCATTAAGGTTGGAAGAGACCTTCAACATCATCAAGTCCAACTCTCAACCCACCCCCACCCTGCCCACTAAACCCTGTTTTCAAGCATCAGATCTACTTGGTTTTTGAACCCCTCCAGGGATGGTGACTCCACCCCATTCCCTGAGCAGCCTGTTCCAACCCCTGACCACTCTGTCAGGGAAGAAGTCTTTCCTGATGTCCAATCTAACCCTCCTGTGGCACAACTTGAGGCTGTAAAGGCCCACTCCTCAGAGGAGGAACATCAAATCAACGCAGGTAGCAACAAAACCTGAACACTGTCCATTTTAAACTACTGTTTGATCCTCAGTGAGAGCAGAACCTCATCCAGGACCTCACAGCTTTCTGCTGTGGAAGAAAAGGGTCAATGATGCACACGTGCTGACCTTAAAGCAAAAGAGAAAGCACAGGCACAATGTTGTGTTTGAAATAAAGAGGTTGTATCATACAATCATTCACAGAAATATAACTGCAAATGACCTTTTAATTTATATCAAGAGAACTAATCCAGCTAACGTTACAACCAAAAGAGAAAATGTCTCCCTGGCCATCATGTTGGAAGTGCTGGAGATCGATTCCCATCACACAGTCAGCCTGCTGCTGTAAATCTGCTGTCTAGTTTCACTCAGTATTAGCCGACCTGGCACCTGGCTGTTTCTAACCCGCTTGTCCAAAGCACAAGGGTCCGGATAATACTTTCTTCAAGGCTCCCAGTTCTTCTGTGCATCTTCACCTGGGACTGAAGGAGTCTATGCTCCAGCACTGCGGAAGGTCACGGTATTCACAACAAAAAGGTAGACAACAAAATAAGCAGATGGATTCTGCTCCAGTTCAGCCTTCATCCACACATCCAAATACCTTCCAAAGTCCTGATCTAAGGTCCTCTGAAAAGAAAGGCCTTCTCACACAAGAAACAATTTTTACTAGCTCTCAGAATGCTGTTTTTCTTTCATTTAAGATTCTAACAAAACCTTCTAACTTCTTTGTCTCTCGAGTTCCCTTGATCTCCTTTACTTCTAGCTGTCACATAAAGTCAATTGGCTGCACCTCTCTGCTTGATAAAGACACGCCAAATGTTCTGATGGATCTTTAATGAGGAGGCAGAGAAGATACAGTCCAACAAGGTGCTGAACACTCTGACCCTAAGCAAGCAAAGCACTTAAATATCTGTTTAACTTTAGGCAAAAAGAACTTTTGAAGCTAACGGGGCTGCTCCAGCATTCACACTTAAGCACCATTTCCTAAATTTCACTGGATGAGGGACAGAGCCTTTGTGAGGTTGAACCAGAGTTTCTGAGAGCAAAAGAAGTTAGAAACACAGATCTGACCTAGTGAGAGCCAGGCCTGCAGAGGACCAAGATTAATCACCCCAAGTCCCTCTGCCATTAATCGTGTCAGTCAGCGTGCACGTCAGGCTGCGTGGGGGGTTCTTGCTGTGTTAGCGGGAGCAGGCAGGTTTATTTTTGGTTATAGTGCAGAGTTTCATAAATGGGCCGGAACACATGAATGATCTGATCTGCGAGGATGAAGGCTTGGCATTCACTTCCAAATAAAAGTTTGAATTTACACGAAGAAAGGCTCGACCACAAACTAACGCAAATAAAAATTAATGATGGGACGGTCATGGAGAGGAAGCAGAAAGGGTAAAACTGATATCAAGGCTGAGCTATTGTCCCTGAGATTGAGTTAATCAGTTGCTCTATATCCAGTCTGGATTATTCCAGGTATCACTGGAGGAGGTGTGCTTTGAGAAAGTAACATAATACATGAGAGCCACGATAAAACTTTAACCTGTTTTGATAATGCAGCCACATGTGCTACTCCACACACACCTCTGTGAAAGGCTGCCAGATCTCGTTGTGGTTAGTTATTAAATCTATTTGTTCCTATGAAATCTTTCCTCTTTTTTCCCCCCCCTCCCCTTTTTTAATAATTCACCTTTTCATGGATTTATTGCAAGGAAAAAAAAGCTGCAGCGTATCAAAACGTGAGCGGAAAAATGGGTAAGGCGATAGTATTTGTTTAACTGGGATGGAAGAGTTATTTTTAGAAGTATTTGATATCATTTGAAAAGCACTGACTACTATTTTATGCCTCTACCCAAGGAATAAAAGTCGTAGTTATGAGTCCAGCTGCACATTTTTCAATAGCAGTGTGAGATTGTAACAGATACATGAAAATATTTTCTCAAAGTAGCCCAAGTAGATTTTTCATGAGGAAAACACCGGCAACCTGAAGTTTAATATAATTCTCAGCATTTCAGTGGAGCACTGTGTTCATCTGTAAAATGCTACCGAAAACAGAGCATAAATCATTGCTGCTTAGCCCTGTGTCATCTCCGTCCTGGCAACACAGAGGCAAGCGGCTGCCTGGGGCTGTGCAGTACATCACCGGCAAGGCTGGGGCTGTGAGACAGTTCCCA
>JAOXOE010000827.1:3987036-4020291 GCA_028565055.1 Phoeniculus purpureus
CACCTGTCCCTTACCTGAGTACGTACTACCAGCTGGGTGTCCTGGAACCTGCAGTGTCCCTGACGTCAATGGAGGTGGAGGAGGCAAAGCCGTAGGAGGGGCAAACATATTGGGGTGATGTGGGTGTGCGGGGGGCTGGAGGGTGGGCGTGAAGGTATGCAGCGGGCTGTGGCTGGGCAAGGAGAGGGGGAATGGTGAGGCTGAGGGGTGGTGAGATATGTGTGGAGGTGGGGCCTGAGTCTTGGCAGGAGTGCTGCTTCTGCTGCTGCTGTTAATGAAGAGAAAAGGCAATTAGGCTTTGCATGAAGAGAGAAAAGCCCCAAACACACCCCTGCCCCGCCCCAAGCTATGCCTGGCTCACATTAAACACGTTACTAATCTAAGGTAGATATTACAGAGGCAGGTTCCTACTCTTGCATTCCAGCCACGCCGCTGTGACACTGCTCTCTCCAACCATCTGCTGTACCTTTCCTGTGGTCTCTCCACACCAAAACCCGAGACATAATCTCCTTTCCTGTAAGAGGCTGATGCTCTGTCCTCCAACAGCACAGGAATGAAACACAAAGGAGTGATCACAGCCCCATGCATCCATTACTTAATGACCAGGTCCTTTCTATGTGACTGCTTCTGATTCATGTTTTCAGACAAATTAAGCTCAAGAATCAGTGATGAGAACAACAGGTATGTGCCTGCTCTACAGCTACTGCCTCTTCTACCCCCACAACTCAACCAGTCAAGTCAGCAAAAGAAGTATTTGTGATTGCACTGGCTGCAGTTTCTCAGGTTTCATTTCCTACTACTGAGTACCTAAGATACATTCGTGTGGTGCTTCATTCTACCTACCCATCACTGTTTCAAGTAACAACATGCTGCGACCGCAGTGATTTTTAAAGATGAGCACCAGCTTGGTTAGAAATAAATCTAAGTGACTAACACCTCCCAGTCTTTAGTCAAACCATGAAACAACCGTTGTGTGGGTTCACCAGGTGTTGAAGGGCACCGTCTGCCTGCTGGAAGCTCAGATGTGGGGAGAGATGACCTAGTGCTGACAGCATTAGCTTGGAGTAGGGGAAACCTGAGGTCAGTGACTCTCAGAGGCATCACAAGCTCCTCTGAACATGTTTAACGTCTCTCATCATCTTTGTTCTTCCCCTGTGAAAGCTGAAATTTATCTCACTGTGGGCAGATAAGGAGAAAAACACTGAAGACTGCAAAGGCAGCAGCAGCACAGGACAGAAATAAGCTTTGAAGTCACTGGTGCAAGACCACTTGTGCTGGGCTGTCAGCAGGGCCAACCGCAGCACTGCCATCCTGCTTGCTCTAGGGCATGTCAGGAAGATGTCCACAGGGACAGGACGGTAAAAGAAATCAGCCTTCAGAGAGTAGCCCAACCTGCATGAACTGTGATTATCTTCCCCTGCTCTACACTGAAAAAAATTGCCTCCAAAAACTCCAATGCACCATGACAGGCAGGGAAAGTAAAGCCAATTAATTAAGTGTTTGAGAACACCCAGCATTTACAGGAATGCTTGATCAGAAAGTGTGATCCTGGCTCATCTCAGGGGAAGAATTAAGCTTAAATGCTAAAAGTCCCTGTTAGTTCCCAGTGATGGGTGAGGATGCGCTGTCACTTCTCCGCTTTAGCTAATTCATCTCCACTTCCTCCAGGCACAGCAAAGCATCACTGCCAGGCACCGACTCGGCCAGGACACAGGGTTTTACCACACGTGGGGTTCTGTTCACTTACCTTAAGCTGTTGAGGCTTAAACTGCTGCTGTTATAGGCAGAGAGGGGCTGTGAGAGGCTCTGAGATGCCGGATGGGGCTGCACCGGCGGGAGGTTTGGATGGGCTGGCTGCACAGGCGACTGCGGCCGAGGTGGGTGTGGGACAGGTGGTTGCGGCACGGGCGGACGGGCGGCTTCCTCCGAGGCTGCTGGCAGCTGCGGGGCTTGTGGTGGGGGCAGCTGGGCAGGTGGCTCTGGCCGCGGGGCAAGCGCAGGGCTGGGGCAGGGAGCCTCTGGCTGTGGCTCCAACTGGGGCTGGGCCAAAGGCTGCGTCACCTGAGGACAAGGGTCTTTAGGCACCACAGGCTCAAGTATCGGGTCTTTGCTGCTGTCCTGGCTCTTCTCTTGACTCCTTTCTAATCCAGATATCTTTGGGACGGCTGGGCCCCTAGTACCAGGGTCGTCATTCTCAGCGAATGTGCCGACTCCTAACTCTTTATCTGCAACAACAAAAGAAGGAGAAGAGTGAGTGTGTGACAGAACAGGCAAACCCGACCCAAACACTGCTCCACAAGCAAGCTCCAGGCAGCCACGTTTTGTTTTCATCAAGCACTGTGCTAGCGTGAACCTGAATGAGATGCAGAGTCACTCCCAGAAGCATCTCTGGCCCTTAGGACAACTAAAACTACTTCATCGTAAGTAAAAAATTTCTGTTTGTCTTCATACAAAAAAGCAAGGACACGTGAACTGTAATGATAGGATGAAGGGTCATGGTTTGAAGCTGGAAAAGGGGAGATTTAGGTCAGACAACAGGAAAAAGGTCTTGAATCTGAGGGTGGGGGATCCCTGGAACAGGCTGCCCAGAGAGGTGAGGGAGACCCCATCCCTGGAGGCATTCAAGGTCAGGCTGGATGGGACCCTGGGCAATCTGGCCTGTCCATGCTTGTTCTAGAGGGGTTGGACTACATGACCTTTGGAGGTCCCTTCCAAGCCTATGATTCTACGATAAATTGAGCTGAGTGCAGACCTTTGGCAACGATGGAAACGAAGCATAAGGAAAACGTGCAAGATTTGACAGGGCTTAGGACAAGCTTATAAATAAAAAAGGATCCAGTGTTCTAAATAATCTCATGACAGGAAAGTTTCACTTGTTCCTCTGCCAATTTTAAGGGCTGAAATGAATAAATTCATAATGAAATAACACACAGTCAGAGAAAACTGCTGACAGCTACATTGTTCAGACCCTGAAGTAAAGGAATGCAGATGAAGATGATGGGGAGTGTTCTCTGCCAGTCCATAGCCCGGGCACACGTGTCCCTGCCAACCTTCACATCACTAGAACTGCCAGAGACAGCCTGGCAGAAATAGTCAAAACCATCATCACTTGGGCTTAACTTTGCACAGAAATCAACAAAACCCACTCCAGGCCCCCTGCTACTGAGTGTTTTACAAGCCCCTTGCAACTGGGGACTAAAGGGAGGTGAAGAGGTGGAGAAGAAAGTGAATGAGAAAGGCAACAACTAGTCTGATTTGATGAGTATTTAAACACACTTCAATCACTGCTGGAGAAGTCAGTGTGTAACAGGCACAAAGGCTCCTCCACAAATTTGGATCAGAAGACTATGGGGGCAATGGTGGGGCTCCGGAGGAATAAAAATAATTACTCTGCTATGTGCTAAGGTCTCTCTCATTGTAATTAAACTGCAGGGTCTAAACACAGGAAACTCCGCTGGTGTTAATTCTATGGATCAATCCTGTTTGATCAAACATGATTAAAAGTTAGACAGAGTGGGATCACCACATGTTAAGGCATGTCCTCAGGGAGGAAAGAAATGAGAAGCAGGTTGCTCAGAAATAGGTGGATCTACGTTCCTAGCCCGTGCAGGAGTCAGAGTTACAAGACCTATTTATTTATTGACAGAAGAAGACAGTAATTAGGGCACCAAGGGCAGAGCCCTGTCATCAGAAACTCCCTCCAAGCAGGTGGTCCCACAGTAGGTGGTCTGAAAATCCTGCAGAGGTGGTGCTTCCAAACCTACGGGGAACCCCTTGCACTCAGTGCATCCATTAAATCTTTGCATTTGATATTTTCAGTGTCTCTGGTGTGTGTAACACATACTCGGCGCGGCTCTCTGCTGGGGAGTTTGCTCCTCACACAAACACTCCTCCCCCCCTGGAGAAAAGGGCAATGAATCCTTGTGCCTCCCGGGTGTTTTTTGCCGCTGCTTACATCTTCATTACACAGCCCCTTAAGTACCATCCCTGTTAGCTCACAGTTTAAAAGATGCTGTATTTAGTATGATAATGTTATTCCAAATGTCAAACACTGAACATGTGGCAGTTTCTCTCTCTCTCTTACACCACTGCACCTGTACGATAGCCCAGAATAGGATCAGAAGTGTCTCCAACCCTGGTACGGCTGGCACACGCATCCCTGCATGGCTGGTGAGCGTGATACATGAATCAGTATTGGTTAGGGAGTTGCGATCCCACGTCGGTGATGAAGGCTACCAATTACACATTTCATAAAGAGGACTCACACCCTCGGCAGCAGGACTTCAAGGTTGTTTGCAGAAGATGACTTTTTCTACCAGTGTGTCTTTGCCCATCACCTTAGTGCTGAACGCTGACTGAGTAGCTCAGCACAAAAACTAAGAGGAGAAAAACTTTCTTGTCACTACAACACAAACAACCCAACTAGACAACTTTGTCGGTTTGTTTGCAGACCACAGGAATTCATCCCCATCCAACAGCCAAAGCAGCAGCAAGCTGACCTGATCTGATGGCAGTCTCCATACTCAGCTTTGGGTGAGTATTGCTATTCGGAGGAGCAGTACTGTGATGCTGCTGCAGGTTTAACATGTTCAGTTGCACCACAGACCAGAGGAGATGCAAAGTGTCAGCACAGAGGATTTCATTGTGAGAGCTGGGGCACCACCAACCTGGCCAGGTCCTGAGTGGGCACCAAGGACATGTGAACTGGGCACCCCTGAGCTGACTTGATGGTACTTAGGGAATGAAATCTCCTTAGACAACATCCTGCATGATACTGCCAGCCTACAGTGGCCAAACTTTTTTTTCTAAACACAAAATTATCCAACTTTTCCATGTCTGGAACAACTGAACTTCATCTGGAAACCAGGCTGCATCGTTACCCCTGTAACTCCTGCTTCTGGCCACATCAGGATCCAGCTTCTGTCTCTGACCTGGAGCATTCAGGCATCTTAAGCGAGCAACTCAGAACCAACACTGAATTTTCATTCTCGAGAGCATCTTGGATTAAGTTCAAAGTCCTTATTGCACAAGTAGGACAATTATAGCAATTCTCAGTGTTCTGCAGCATTTATCTTTGGGCTGAGCATTCGGGAAAGGAAAGCCAGCATTATTTCAATTTAAAATAGCCATCATTTTCCTTTACTGCTTTGTTAGTTAAAGTCTTCCCTTGACAATATTACCCAACTAAAATTTCCTGCAAACTTCTTAATGCAAGATACAGAATCGGATCTCTCTCTCTCAAAAAAAAAAATAAATCACACAATCACAGAACATTAGGGATTGGAAAGGACCTTGAAAGATCATCCAGTTCAATCCCCCTACCAGACCAGGATCCCCTTGATCAAGTCGCATAGGAACATGTCCAGACAGGTTTTAAAAGTAGGTCTCAAGAGAAGGAAACTCCACAACCCCCCTGGGCAGCCCCTTCTCTCACCCTCACTGGAAGAAGTTCCATCTCATACTGATGTGGAACCTCCTGTGTTCCAGCTCACACACGCTGCCACTTGTCCTATCATTAGATGCCACTGGGCAGAGCCTGGCTCCATCCTCCTGACACCCACCCTTCACATATTTACAACCATTAATGGGGTCACCCCTCAGTCTCCTTTTTTCCAAGCTAAAAATATTGAAACAGGGACAAGCGGTCAGTTGGTGCAAACTGCCACAACCAATACAAACCACCAGAACTTCTCTGCAGCCAGTGGAAGGCAGAGAACAAGCAGCTGCCTGGGGAGGGACCCTGCAACAAGCATCTGACAAGGCTTGAAATAATTAATCAGATTTAAGACCCGATTGTACGTTTCATATTGATTAGACACTGGTCAATGAAACAGCGGGACAAATAAAGGCAGATGACAGAAACTATTACTGCAAAGGATGGAGGAGGCTGTTGGCTACACGAGCCAACACGGATCACAGAGGCCCCAGAGCAATTCGTCTGTTGTATGGGATACACAGAAACGGTTAAAACCCATTCTTCATTCTTAGTGCAGTCATCTTTCATCCTCGTTTCCAAGGACACTAACGAAGTATTTGATTATGCAAATGAAAAACACGCGTCGGAACGCTCAGTCCTGTCAGCTCTGGCATCTGCTGATAGCGATTACTCCACAGCGAGCAGGTATTTAGTACAAGTGAGGAGCAGGACTTGAGACACACTTTGTACTTAATTATGAAACAGAGAAGAAAATCATTCGGGACAAAAGATTTTGCTACTTCCTGTTAAAAATGTTTATCTTCTGCGTGGAAATGGATTTAATTGTCAACAGTGAAGCTGCAGATCAATGAAAAGAAGCACTTAGTGAAACCGCACAAGATGTTAACAATTCTTCAGTCACGGAGCTGCTCCTGGCCTTGATCTGAGGATGCAGAGTCCTCCAGTATTTCACATGAAACTGCTGATTTCACCCAGCTGTTAAACAGGACACACGCCGCAGCTGTGACTGCTCTGTCCTGGACACTGTGAGGGCAATACTGAAAGCACTCGATGCTTCATAGTTTTCTTTAAAAGTGCCTCTTAGTCAAAAGGAATGGGACACAGTCTTCAGAGGAGAGCAAGTACAGAGCAGCCAGCCCCCCTCTCTCTGAAACCACTGCATCTTACTGAACAGGAGCTAGATGTGTGAAATGAGAACACCCAAACAGACCCCAGGAGAAAGCAACACTGTGGTAACTCAGTCCTGCTTCAACACACGTGCACAGCCACAGGTGAACTTCCAATAGGGAAAATCTCCTGGCTTCCTAATGTTCCCAGTTCGGAAGCAATAAATTACATCATTCACTCTGCAGCTTGGAAGGATTCAATAGCTGGCTACTGGCACCAGACAGCTTATGGAAGTGGCCTTTTCCCAAAGGGGCTGAACATCCCACGTGGGAAGCGATGCTGACAAAGTCGCTGGGGGATGTTCCTAAAAATAACAGGTCTGCGCACAAAGAGCTTTACTTCCCTGTTTCAGTTGTGCATTCGATTAAAGAAATCCAGGTCTTGTCACTGCAGCACACCTGGTTTCACAGATCCATAGACCACACCTTGTTAAACCAGGCTGGAGGTCCACACTCCCCACCACCAACGACAGCCGGCTCCAGATTTTTCCAGAACAGGTGTAAAACCCTTGCAGCCAGCGTACGGAAATCAACCAGCCCAACCCATGAGATCTCAGGCTGAACTCTGGTCAGAGGCTGGCTTACACCCAAAAGCCTGAGATTTTCTTCCAAGATTTTCTAGAGCTGAGATAACAAGCACAGCCTCGTTACGCACACAAATCTCAAGTGCTTTCCGAGTGTTCACAAGTTCTTGCCCACAGCAGTAAACTTCTCAGCATGTCATATGAAAATATTCCTTCCGCAAGGTTTTCTGTTCTCACCTTTTAATTTCGCTTGGTTCTTGTGAATCTGTGAGAAAAAAGACTCCTCTACAAACCACCAATCACCTACTCCTTTGCAACATTAAGTTGCTTGCCCTTCGATCTCCTTTACAAGTTTTTCAGCCTCTCTCTTCACAGCCCATCTCCCCACACAACTTGTTCCACATGGCTGATCACTTCTTGTCAGGTTTTCTGCACCTCTCAGGCATCTTGTGCTGCACAGCTCTCAGCAGACAGAGCACGCGCTCAAACCAGCACATTTTCAACCTCACCATGTTACTCCCCACTGCACAGTCCTCCGTAGCTGGAGCACTCACTCAAACCAGCTCATTTTCATCCTCACCATGTTATTCCCCACTCTGTTCCTCATTGACATTGTCAGGAGCTGCTCCCAGCCTGCAACTGCAGATGTGAGCGAAGGTCTGCATTAAACCATCTCCAGTAATGCCCAGCTTCTTGCTGTGACTTGTCCCCACTACTTCAGAGTCCTTTGAGGTCTGGAGGCAGCAGCATGCTTTGGTTTCAAGTGCACTGCTCTGAGTTTGGCTAAACTGACTCTCAGTCTGATGTGCTGCTCTGTGGTATCTAACAGCTTTCTCCTGCTCCAGCTATCACACACACCCTTAGATCACACAGTGGCTGCTGTTTGCACTCCTGCCTTTCACAGTGCTTGCCAAGGTCTGTCCAGTTCAACATCACTGCGGTTTGGCTTCAGAAAAGTGCCTTCCCCTCCTTTTCTGGCTATGACACCAACACCCAGTGACCCACTCACTGGCAGAGCAGAAGCATGGTGAGAGCACCTCAAGCCCACCAAGACTACAAGAGGTGACAGCGCATGATACTGATCAATCTAAAAAAGAAAATGTGACAAGACTTGATAATCTTCTCCAGCTATCAGTAGGGACTGGACAACCATGGAACAAAGTTAACCCCATCACAGGGCAAGGGAAGAAAAACGCATTGGGTTTATCCGTGGCCCTTCCTTCCTTGACACTGGAGCTGCAATATTGCCTCAAAGGCTCATGATGTCAGCTCATCCCACTTGTATGTGACAGAATCACTTGAGTGAGCTTGAACAAAACCAGCTTTCAAAAGCATCTTGAAAAGTATCACCTTACGAGTACTGAAAGAATTTCGCGTGACAGCTCAGTGTAATCGATGAAGGACCAAACAGATCTGTGTGATATGTTTACACACTGAAATAACACACTCGTTCCCCCCAGAGGTGTCATACCCATAACTCACCAGGCACGCACCGCTGGTGCCTTTGTGAATTTTCTTCTTGAGAGCCAAGAATTTCCCATTCTGTTTGAAAAGGCAGGTTGTCAATGCAAGCAGAGAGCTTAAAAACGCCAGTGCCCACCCCCCCGCTGCCTTGCTAACACCAAGATGAAGCTCAGTATGACCATGCCAATGCTCACCTGGATTTACAACTATTTCAGCCACAGGAAAACCTCACCAAGCTTGTATGCTGCAACTCCAACGCTCAGCATCCCTTCACACTATTTGCACACTTGGCACTGTTTTCCTCATGCGCCCAGCGCTCCAGAAAGATGGAAATTGCCCAACTGCCTGCTCTAACAGAGAGTCGCTTAGGGAAAGTTCTTCTGGTCTGGGTCACGTTGGGAAATGCAGAAATGAGACTTTGATCTTCTGGTCAACAACAGGCCTCATTAAAAGAGTCTCCAGTAAAGTCCATCTCTTCTAAATGGTCTGAATTTCTCATACTGGCTAAAACACATTTATTTTAAAATGAAGTCTAGAGGAGAGGAGGCTGAGAGGAGACCTTGTTCCTCTCTACATCTGCCTAAAAGGAGGTTATAGCGAGGGTTGTGCTGGTCTCTTCTCCCAAATCACTAATGATAGGACTAGGGGAAATGGCCTCAAATTGTGTCAAAGGAGGTTTAAATTGGATATTAGCAAGAAATTCTTTACTGAGAGAGTGGTTGGGAAGTGGTGGAGTCCTGGAGGTGTTTAAAAAACCATCCCTGGAGGTGTTTAAAAAACAAGTAGCTAGAGCCCTTGAGGGCTTATGGCCCTACGGGTTAGGGAGATGTTGGGATAGGGGCTGGACTTGATCCTGGGGGTCCTTTCCAGCCAGGATGATTCTATGATTCTAAGGCGAGGGAAGAGCTAAATTTCCAAAGGTTTAAATAAATCACTGCACCATAACTGAAGATGTACCAGTCCATTTTGTGTTTCATTGCTTTAACAGCGTAAGCTCTACAGTTACTACAAGCTAGTTCCTATAAGCTTTACTTTGTATGTAAACATGACTCCGCAAAACAAATTCTACCAGTGTGGGACAGTGGTAGAGGACTTCAAAGACTTCACAGAAATGAAAATGGGAAATAATATGAAACATCAATGACTCCTTGGAGTGTACCGGTGGTGTTCTTGTATCATTCCATAGCATTTTACAAACAGGAAGGGGATATTCTACTACTGCTTGTGTGATCGTCATAAAATGAAGTCTCGACCTTTTTATGACAGCCATTTGTCTACCTCCTGTATAATTCATTGTAGGTAACATGGACCTCTTCTGATGTCTTATCTACCTCAATAAGAGGCCCCACAGAACGAAAATACATCTTGTATGCTTGAGCATGGCTCTCCCAGCCTGCTCCTCATATCTACTGAACACTGACTAGTTTGTTCCAAACAGTCACCAGCTGGACCACAGCCCTCCCCAGTCACCAAACCTACAGAAACAAATGAAATGTGACTGCTGGCCTGAGTCAAATTAATTTCCGGACACGGAGACGGGGAGATGATGGGAGCCTGGCAGGTCTCAGAGAGATGCTGTCCTGTGCCTGTCAGTGTGTGTCAACGTTAATCACAGTTGGAAGAGCTGTGCTGTCCACAAGCTCTGGTTTCACAGACATCAGGACAGTTGGTGAGTCCTGGTAGAGTAAATTTTGGTACAGCAGAGGGTCCTTTATGTCCTAATTGCTCCATACAATGTCATAGGTTTTGCTCCAGTCAGCTGAACTACTCTCACTACATTTATCCATCCATTTTCCTCAAAAAAGATAGACAAGTCCTCTGTGGAACAACATTTTTGATAGGACTGTGGGCTGCTCAGTCGCAGTGCCTGGCCTCCAACGGACCTGGAGGAGTAACGTGCTGCAGCAAGCCAAGCCAGCCAGGAATCTCCACATCATCAGAAGTCTAACTGCTCCGGGTTAACTTGTAATGTGGAACAAAGGTCTGGCAGTGCCCTTCATCTCCCAGATAACCCTTTTACCACTGCACATCCTCAGCTGGGTCATTTTTCTACAAGTTTAACTAAATTCCAGTGAATGCTAGCCATGGCAGTTTGCCAAACATGGAATGTGGGGTACTACTGGTTTTTACTACCAACCGGAAAGCAAAGCCTGAGCGAAGATACAAAGACAGCTTGAAGGCACCTGTGAATGCCTGCTCAGTACTGAGGCAGACAACAGAATCATAGATTCAGTCAAGTTGGAAGACATCTCCAAGATCATCAAGTCCAACCAGGTCTGCAAGACAAGACCGAGTCCTCCAGGAAGCTCCAACCAAAGTGTTTCTTCCCACAGATCTGGATAATCTCTGTGCTGTCCACACAACTCACTAAGGCAACACTGAATAGGCATGAAAGGGCCTTTACGCAGCAGAAGCCGCAGCGCCCACCTTTCAGCTCAACTGACCGTAGCTCCCTTAACCAGAACAGCACATCAGCCCTGTTTTATTTGCAACAGAGAAACTCTCTACAAAGCAGCCACATGAACACAGCCTGAGCCACGCCGGCATGAGCGAACACTGGGCTTTAATTAAGCACCTCCAGCTTCATGTCAGCTCAGCACCCACCCTAAAAATCTAAACATCCCTGGTCCCAAATTAAACAGTGAGCGATGACGACCAGATTAAAGCCAAACCTGCCACACACACGCTGGCACTGTGCCTGTGATACGGCTAATCAGCCAGTAGGACACAAGGCTGTCACAACAGCGTCCTACTTGCAGAAAAGGCATCAACGTCCGGGGGTAAAGTCTGGAGCTGAACTTGACTGCTGCAGGGTACTTCTGCAGTCCAAAATGCAGGGATTTTCTGCACCAAGTGAATCCATTAGCCTGTACAGGCTTCAAAACACCCTTTGAAAACCGTCCCACGCTCCTAACTTTTATTTCAAGTCACGCTGTGCCTTGCTGAGTCCAATTATTATCCAGCAACTGGTGAATTCAAAGTCTCAAGCCTCACAACGCAGGACTTTGTGGTGTTGCCTCCATGTTGCAAGGAACTGTAATTCGAAAAGGATTAAAAGTTTACCAGCACCGCCATGTAGAAGCAGAAAATGAATTGTTCACTCTTCTCATCTCTGTTTAGAAATTAGATTACAGGCTCCAAGTGAGCTGAAATACTGAATGCGGCAAATCCATGTGATTAGCTCACAGGTGGCCAGAAGAGCCTTTTCTCCACTTCAAAAAGTCTGGCAGATTCCCATTAGCTGCACTAATAAAAAGAATGTGTACTTATCCTTCAGCCCAAACCCTGCCCTGTGCCAGCGTGGCTACCTGCTGGGCTAATCCTCACAACCAATATAATCATCTTCAATTGTTATTTCATAAGTTTGCTCAGCTGTCAGTTGGGATCCACAGACTGTGGGGCACAGAGCTCCTTCCCACATGGGTTCCAGTTCCCCACGAGGCCATAAATACAGGGAAGGGTCAGCAGGGCTCACCCTGGACTGCCCCGCGCTGCTTCCCAGCCGTAAGAGCAAGGACTCCTCATACGTACAACCATTTTGTACCATCCCCTGTCGTACAGTCACCGGTGTTTCCTCTAAACAAACACTCACTCTTTCACATTTACCTTCTCTCTCCAGAAGACACTGGCGAGAGGGTCCACTCAGCAAAACTCACCACATGCTCAGCCAGGAAACAGAGAGCCCAGCTATTCCAGAGCTGGCACAGAGGGCACACGTGGTCTGTGTAACACAGCATTTGCTTTCTGCCTCACACCAGCTGCAGTCACAGAGGGGTGATGTGAATGCAGAGCTCATCCATAACCTGCACACCAGGAAAGCTCTTCCAGGCCCTCCCAGCAAGAGGCTGGTTAATGTAATGAACCTTGAGGGTTGCTCCCTATAGCAAACTGATATCCCACCTGGTACAACTGTGATAACATTTTTATTATTTCTATAAACGTCTAATAATCCTCCGAACCTTCCTAAGCTCTTTACCTTAACATTATCTTGCATTGGGGAGCTCTACAACTTGACTTACAATTTCCTTTTGCTACTTTTAAATGCTTTAGGAAGGGAAATGAGAAGCCATCTCCCTATTCCCACATTGCAGATTCACCAGAATATTTAAAACTAACTTCATAAAGATTGTTTTTACACCAAAACTTAAAACAACTATTGAACAAGTTGTGCTCTGGACAGGGACAGGGGAAATAAGCGCCTGAGGCAGCTGTAGGAATGGAGCTAGTGGTTTGCTCTGCTCCTATACATGTCCCTCCACCTCCGCTGCAAACCCAAGATCATGCAAGCACAGAGCATGTCCCACCTGCACTCCTGCAGATCTAGAGATTCATGTTCGCGGTGTGGCCTCCAGCAGTTACGTAGCTCCATGTACCCGCTCTTGGCCACACCACTGCATCCCGCAATACCCTTCCCTGGCACGTGTCTGACAAGCCAGTCTGGGGAAATAATCTGAATTCAAAGTATTCTCTTCTAGTTTCTCTTCTTCCAAAAAAACCCCCAAATTCCTCCCATCTTTGATCCGCTGCAGATCCCTCAGCTAGCAGCAGTATTAAAGCCCTTGGCCTCCCTCAAGTTA
Organism: Phoeniculus purpureus; assembly: GCA_028565055.1. Taxonomy (NCBI): domain Eukaryota; kingdom Metazoa; phylum Chordata; class Aves; order Bucerotiformes; family Phoeniculidae; genus Phoeniculus; species Phoeniculus purpureus. Next base: position 4,000,205 of record JAOXOE010000827.1, read on the forward strand.
TGTCCATATTTAATGGGATGTGAAGAGAGTCGATTCCTGATTAACTAGCAGCTGATTGATTTGTGGCTGAACATGACAGGGATGCCTGGGCTCATACACAGCAGCTGGCACAGCAGCAGAGACATGCTCAGGCACCGCTGTGCTCCAGGCTGTACCTGCTCGGAGATCTTTATATTCTATCACCCAAGGTGCCATCAACTTTGATGCTCACTAGTGTCATAACCTCATGCAGCCAGGATTTCCTCAGTCTGGGTCATCTTTGGTGTCCTTCCCCCAGGCCATGATTGCACACACAGCCATCATGCACCAGCAACAGACTCTACAACCTCTCCAGTAAGGAACCTGCGACTCGCCCTGAGACAGCTGGGCAACCAGAACTCTGCAGAACCACAAGGTAGGAACTTCCACCGTGGAGATGCAGGGCAGAAAACCCTCGATCAGCAGAGCCTCCTCTGCCTTGGCACTGCAGAACACAACACCTGAACGTCTTACATCCAGCACAGGTGAACCCTGGAGAGAGGAGCTTTTATTGCTCAACTTTCATTTCAACAGCTGAGCAACCCACATTTTGTTTTATTTTCTCCTCTCTTCTGTTCCTCCTCTCAAAGGCCTTACAGCAGGGAACAGATCCCTTGCAGGGCAGCGTTACAGCATGCACTGAAGGTCACTTAACCATGGGCCAGGGTCAGAGCAGCAGGATGTGCTAACAGGTTTTGCAGAGCTGGGGTGAACAGGCTCGGCTTCTGTTCTTCTCCCATTGTTCCCACTGCTAGCCAAAGTCCTCCCACAGTGACCAACTCAGGGCTACAGTGTTTTGGGTCCCACTACCCATCACTTCATACCATTATGTGACCATGCCAGACACCCAGACTACTGCTCACGGCGCAGCGAATTCTCCTAACCGTGCATTAGCTAAGCAACACGAGCACGGTTCCATCTGAATTCTGGTAATTTCAAGCAAAACATTTGAATCTTGGAAATTAACCAAATGCTGAACAGTCTTTTACCAGAAGGAGCTGATTTAAGGTAATTAATGCCAGCTAAACAAATAGACACGCTGGACAGATTTTTAACCAACTGGGATGTAAATATTTTCACTCTTACAATCAAACCACTTCTACAAATACCCATAATAATCCCTTTCCCCCCTGTTTTTTCTCTCTTCTGCTGTTTGCCTCAGGTGGAGTCCTCAGCAGCTTGAGTCCTGCAGTCTGGGTAACACAGTGCTCTCTGGGATCCAGGAGCCCACAGACAACCTCAGTGGAGCCCCACAGCCTTTAAACCTGCCACATCACACTCTTTGACCCCAAGCTTTCTCCCAGTTGAGGCTTTCACGTAAACTTCGTTGTAATTTAGCAAGGTGGCAAGACAGGTCCTGGCAGAGAGGCAGCCAGGAGAAAAAGGACATTTCCATAACCAGTTCTCTTTGCAAAGAGCAGAATCGCAGCCCTGCAAGCTGGCTGGTGGAGACAGGGCTTATCCAAATGTCCTAAAATCCATGGGGCTGCAGATGGCAGTGTCGAACAGAAGGTTCAGTGCCTTACAAAGTAAATTAAGAATAGGCCCATCTGTGGCATGAAATATCCATATTGAAGCGGGGGAAACCTTTACAAATAACATTTATTTCAGAAAGATAAGCCCACCCCGCTTCAGTTTCCCTAGAATTTTTCAGTTCTTTTCACAAAAGGAGGAGAAACTAAAACCAAACGTTTCCTGGGTGTTGGGAGCCCGGATCACACACGTACGATGTTTCAACAGTTGCCCAGTGAAATAATCGATCTCTTCCTATTCATGTTATTGACTTTTCCACATCCTCAAAGGGATGAAACTTCAGGGGAAAACATCAGAATCTCTAAATTGTTCAATTTGCTCCAGCTCAGATGTTCTACACTGACATTTTTTATGATGGTGTGAGGAAGCCTGTCCAAGCTCTTAGAAGTCAAACTGATCTTTACCTCCCCTAAATCTACTTTGCTTCACTTTGGGATCCAGGGCTGCTTTATGCAAATGGGAGGAGAAATACGAGGTATTTCTTTCCCTCTGTTTTGTTCTCTCTTATCACAGGACATCAGGGATTGGAAGGGTCCTCGAAAGATCATCTAGTCCAATCCCCCTGCCACAGCAGGATCACCTAGACCAAGTCACACAGGAACACATCCAGGTGGGTTTTAAATGTCTCCAGAGAAGGAGACTCCACAACCCCCCTGCGCAGCTCCTTCCAGTGCTCCATCACTTCTGTGAAGAAGTGCCTTCTCATATTTATACGGAACCTCCTGTGTTCCACCTGACACCCACTGCCCCTTGTCCTATCATCAGATGCCACTGAGCAGAGCCTGGCTCCATTCTTGTGACACCCACCCTTCACATATTTATAGACATGAGTGAGGTCACCACTCCGTCTCCTCCAAGCTAAAGAGGCCCAGCTCTCTCAGCCTTTCCTCAGCAGGGAGATGTTCCACTCCCTTCATCATCCTCAGCGCTCTATGCTGGACTCACTCCAGCAGCTCTGTGTCCTTCTTGAACTGAGGGGTCCAGAACTGGACACAATACTCCAGATATGGTCTCACTAGCACAGAGTAGAGGGGGAGAAGAACCTCTCTTGATCTTCTAACCACCCCAGGATGCTATACTCTGCTTTGGTTCAAAGGGACTAAAGGAAGAAACAAACCCACCTCCTGCTACCCCCTCTGTTTAATCGTGCCAGAATTACAGACGGCTGCACACCTACAAGCTGCACTCCCAGAAAAAGAAGAGCATTTCTGTGCCACACGAAACACCCCCCACACCTCCTGCGGAGCAGAATCAGCTTCCCCAACACCTCATCTCGGTTTTTTTTTAACCAGACAGTTTCGCTAATATAATTCTGCACTATGCAACAGCCACAATAACAAGTTGTTTGGATCCCTGCGAAACAGCAAGAGCTCATTAAATCTTAGAGAATGTTTGCAGCTACTTTAGCACAGGTATGATTTGTTATGACAGAGGAAAACTCTATTATTTCGCCAGGTTTAATAGGTAATAGATATGCCAAGGCACAGACTCCTTACGAGGCTCTGAGAAGCTTTTAGCAATAACCCTCGAGGATGTATTGAGCAAGCTGGTCTTGCAACATCTCCAAATATGTAGAGAAAATGATCTGAGCTATGGAAAATCACCATGATTCAGGGACAGTGCACTAGACTAGAAGATTAAAGTTCTGCTCTGGCTCCCTCCAGACGCAGTTAGGTCAGTGCTTGTCCCTGTCTCTTTTTCCAAGTGGTTGGATGATGAGTTTTTCAGGGCAGGGGCTGAGGGAAAAGAAGAAGCAGCTCTTGCTTAAGGCCCCTCTGTATTCGTTTCATGAGAGTAATGGCCAGCATTAAGGAAAGGTCAACCTCAAGCCTGGTGGGATGCCAGCACTCTTCGCTGTGATTCAACAGATGCATTTGAGTAAGTAAATGCAATATATGGTCATTCATTTCCTTGCACTCTGACGGGTAAGAAGTACCTAGCTGGGCCTTTTCACTTTTCAGAGGTGCTAACAGCCACGAGCATTTTATAATCATGTCCTGAGCCCATGGGCTTAGTTTTCCATTAGGGCCCGACAGCCACAAACACTTTATAGTCACGTACGATCCTGGTACAATACGCAGAGGGGCGAAACCGCACCGACCTCCAGCGCAAAATGGAAAACACACAGAAAAGCAAGGGGGCCCATTAACGTTTGGGAAGAAACAAGTAAGAGATTCATCAGCTGGTCGAGGAGGCTGGTCGGTGCGTGCACGCATGCGCGCTCCTTCGCACGGGAATATGCCCACACCTCGCCCGGCTCTGCTGACAGTGAGGAGGATTTCTTTTAGTATTATCAAAGCAAGCTGCCAAATTTATTCGGGGAGAGCAGCACATGCAAATTATCCTGGCTGCAGGTAGGGACCCACACTCCCTTCTCACGCTCCACTCGTGGAGAGATCCCAACTCCTCCTGCTCTCGAGAGGTGCTAAGTCTGCCATTTGGGCTGGAAGCCCTCCAGCACTCACTCCAAGCTTACTGGTAGTTTGTTTCTGACTAGTAGCGGGGCGGGGGGGGGGAGGAAGAAAAAGGCAGCTTTAACATTTACCAACAGCCACCAGTTTTACTGGAAACTGTTGAAAACGTTTAACAACTTGTCCTCAGGAGGAACGCGGTGGTGCCACAGCGAACGTGTGTTCTCTCTCAGATACTCTTCCTCGAGGAAGGCTTGAATTCTAGACAGAAAGCGCGTTCAGATACACACATGAGGTTTTCAGAGACACAGAACTCCATGGCCCAGCAAACAGGTACAGGAGGAGATGCTGTGAAGGAGGAATATGCTGGCACTGCTCAGGGCTTGGGGGCTCATGCGTGATTCCAATGAGCCCAGCACAAAGCAGGGGTAGAGCCGTGTCCCTACCTCTTCCACACACGAGTTCACCCCCATGCTGCTCTGCTCTTCCTTAACAAAATACACAGTCACACAGAAGTCACGTCGCAACTCTCACACAGACTCAAACTCACTCCCTGCCTGGCAAACACCTGCAGATGCTGCTTTGCAAATGCTCTCATTCCAACTTCCAGCTCCACCATGCAGCCCAGCCCCAGCTCACCTCGCCGCAGTGTTTCGTTCCTCAGTGCCATCGGTGGCATAAACCTGCCAGGCATGTAGAACTTAATGGTCTAATCCTCCTGCTTTCACAAAGACCAGATTAGCTTTAAGTTAAATACTCTTGTTCCTTAAATTTCCTCCTTGTCAGGATGCCGAGAGAAGCTCTTAATCTTACAAAAGAGCCCGAGGACATTCTGATGCCTCCACATGAAGACAGAAAGCAGCTCACAATGCCAAGATAAAGCTGAGGTATTAAACTACTCTCACAGACCTGGAAATGCATATGCAGGAGGGATCGCTGCTGGTTATCGCTGCAGCTGCTAGAGGGGTCACTGGCTGCAAATGGGGCTCTTGCCATGAGCATCTCGGCAGCTCCCGCTTCACACACCTCAGACTGAGGCACGGACTGGTTATAAACTTGTGCAAGTTACTGGCTGCAAGGACATCAAACAACCTGTGATTTAGACACAGAAGCCTAACCGCTAACTCGTTCAGCCGGCCTGTCTACACTTGCCATGTCGAGCTCCTTTTGCTGTCAGCACAGCATGGCCTGTGGCCATCAGGAGCCAGTTCTGCACAGGGGATGTTGCACAAGGAGAGACGGAGCATTTCAAATCAGGACACTCTTCCACAGATGGACATGGCCATATGCAAGTGACCCTGGTTCTGATGGTTTGAGAGCTGGAGTCTCCCTCACAAGGCAAGACACAGAAGAGTCTCTGCACTACCAGTCAAGAAGTACAACAGGAGCCACCTACTGCCGATCCTCCCACCCCCTCGGCAGGCTGATAGGATTAAAGCCTGCTGGATAATAACACAAAGTAAAAATGTCCTTAATGTTGAAAGAAAACCGCAGAGCCTTCTGCAGAAAAGTCCCAGGTGAAGACTAGAGCACATTTATGAAGCAATAAGGGCTCTTTTCACCCTTCTGATGAGACCACAGGCATTTGACGTGGATGTGCATAAAACCCACAGCAGCACCCGCAGCTCCGCTCACCTCTCCTCGCTGTCCGTATGGCCAACAACACAGTGTAAGTAACCTAATTCTTGCAATAACAGCCCTTAGTCTGCACAACCCTCCAGAGACCCAGGCAGGGACAGACAAGGGACCTGCTGGAGGAAGAAGGGTCACACTGCTCTCTGCAGCATAAACTCCTCCGTGTCAGTGACAGGGATCACAGAACATTAGGGATTGGAAGGGACCTCGAAAGATCATCCAGTCCAATCCCCCCTGCCACAGCAGGAACACGTCCAGGCAGGTTTTAAACGTCTCCAGAGAAGGAGACTCCACAACCCCCCTGGGGTACCGGTGCTCTGTCACCCTCACCGTGAAGAAGTTCCTTCTCATATTTATGTGGAACCTCCTACGTTCCAGCTTCTCCATCCTACACCAGCTTCTCATTCACCTTCACAAAATCTGCAGGTACAAACCTCCGTGAGGGGCTCAGCTGCCCCACCAATGGCTCAGGGGTAGCTTCACAGACGCTGACAATTAACAGCATAGTTAGACAAACACAGATCACCCTGGGATGTGCCAGCTGATGTAGAGGCATAGATTCGTTTGCAAAAACAGGTTGAATCCATAACCAATTTCTTCCGCAATTTCACATTTTTAAGATCAGATAAAAAATGAAAGAAAGTTTTTTTACCCAAACGTTGCTTTATAGACTTCCCAGCAGCTTAGGCACAAAGCATTTAGACACTTTAATTTCCATTCCAGTATGAATACCCTACCCCCAAATGAAACCTATTAAAAATTAAATTCTTATATTAAGTTTAAAATGCAGCTCTTTTCTCCCCAGGTCCCATTAAATACTCTCCCTGCACACAGTTTAGAAGACAGAAGACATCCTAGAGAATATTTACAAAGAGAACAAAAAACCCCCCAAGGGTTTTTATGTTACTACAACATTAATCTATTTTAATCACACAGCAGATTAAAAACAAACAACACTAAATGATTTTGCAAAGTACTGAGCAAAAGTCTGGCTCTGTTGCACAAAAAAGAAAAAACTGAGAATAAAATAAAGTGCTTAGAAATAGGGTGATTGTGTCCTTCCCTAGAGACAGAGCATGGCAAAGCCAGGGCTGGGCCACAGAGCCACTGGTGGGGAAAAGGTAAAAATCCACCACTCACAGGGGTCTAGCTTCATTTCCACACACTGCTTTAGCACCACAGGGCGCACCGGAGCACATTAGGATGCAGGTCTGAACAACTGCAAGTAGGAGAAGGAAAGGGAAAGCAAAGCCCAGTGCTGCCTCAAGCCCTTTCTCAGAGCAGGCACTTGGACTGGGACTCCTACCCTGCAGGACATCCCCAGTGTCAGCAGAGCAGCGATGCTCTTGTGGGCTTCGGACAAGTCTCAGTGTAGAAAAGTGCTAAAATATCGATCTCTCTCCTTGTCCCCATGGTTTTCTAGCCAGCCCCACCTGCTCTCAGGTCCACGACTGTGATTCCCCAGCTGCTGTGCATCAGTGGGGTCCTCCACATAATTATGTGTCATCTGCTGAGCACCTGACCCACCACAGACAGGTTGTGCTGCCCACGCCCTGGGCTTAAGGAATGTAGAAAGGAGATGGATTCCTTTGGCTACTGCTTCTACCAATAACCTTAACAACTCTGATGCCCTCACTATTTCCTCCATATCCAGTCCCTGTCTCTCAGTTTCTCACACCATGGCCTTTCCTTACAGCCATCTCCACTGGCCACCTACAAATCCTAACTTGAGCTCCGTCTTCTGGGAGAATGAGCACAATGGAAACAGCCTGTCCTTCGAAGGCTGCCTCGAGCAACTGCTTCAGACAACAGCAGTGTTTTCCGTTGCAGCCTCCAAGATTTCATTCAGCCTTTAATTATTTACATCAGTTTGAATTGTTTCAGTGCGCTGAACAAAAATATCTATTGAGCTGCCCACAGGTCATTTCACTGAATCATCCTGGTTAATTGAGAGGCCAGGGCTCTTGATGAATAGTTCATTCTTCCAGCAGCCCTGATCCTGCAGCTGTTAACGCAGACCCTCATCTGCCGTCGCTTGCTCTGCTCGACTGCCTTTGCTCTCACTCGGGTGCTCAGCGCTGTTTTTTTCTCATCCTGACACACAAATAATTGCGCTTTCATACACAGAAAAGGCATCTCACTGCTCAGCAGCCCTTTAACGAAGACACAGCAGCATTCGCCAGCACGTTTTGCTGCTGTCGCATGTCAGACGCACTGAGCGCTGCACAGACAGGCTCTGCCAACAGCAACAAGCAAACGGTGTTCACCACAGCTTTATAACCACCTTTGCCCAGAAGAGATTGGAATGGAGCAGCTTGAAATTATCTAAAGAAACCACAAAGGAAAGAAGTGCTTTTGTTCCAAGCCAAGTAGTTGTTAGATTTACTTAAAGAAGTGGATGCATTTCACACAGAGGACTTGGTTTATACCGGCTGCTCCAGGCAGGTCTTTTATCTCAGCCCTTACCAACGTGGTGCCAAAGCAAACCAGAACCTTCAAGGGAATGATTTGTGTGGTTACTCTGCTCCCAGCAATCCAGATTTAATACAATATACATTGCACAATTTTACTACTAATGGGAGTAGCTGCGGTGAAGCATGCTGGTGGGATTCCTACTGGTCTGAAGGGGGAACACGCAGTTGTCTGCGCAGCAGCCCTATTGAAATACTTTGCTTTTTTAATTCACTGGATGTTCTGACAACTTGGTGCAACCCCTGATGGAATTTATTACTTGCTCTCAACACTGTTCCATCCCAAAACATCACTCTGCGGCAGATAGCTCATACTCAGCTGTGGAGGGCAAAGAAGAGAAAAGAACAAGCTTTGATCCCCTTGTGGTATTGTATGGGTCTCTCTTTCCAGGCTAAGGGCCAGCCAGGGAGCAGTGCTGACCTACTCCAATGACAGAAGACATGCTGCAACCCTGCTTCTCTGATGGTGTTTAGGAAGAAAGATCGACCTTCCGTGCGCTGCATAACTAAGCATCGACCAGGGAAATATTACAAACACCCAGCAGAGTATCTACAGCACACAAAGATGTCTGGAAATGCTTTAACAGCAATGGAGACAGAGTGTCCAGCTACCTTGGGTGATCCCAAGCTGTACGTCCCATCCCCTGCTGACAGAGATACTCTTTGCAGGTGTGACAGCAGAAGGGGACATAGGGCAGGTGCTCAGTTGCTTTCGTTCAAACCTGAAGCATTAGTTTAGATCTACAGACATGTCTGTCACCCCAGGCAGGACAGTGCAGCCTCCAGAGCTGTGATCCTCTGTCATGGGCTGGATCAGAAGCTGGAGCTGCCCTGGCAGACCCACACACTGTTACTTTTATAGTTGACTGCATTTGGGACAAGGCAGAAAAGCTTCTGGGGAGCAGCTGTGCTAGTGGGAACAATGGCCAAGGTCCCACAGCCAAAACCCGCCTGGATATGTTCCTGTGCGACTTGGTCTAGGTGGTCCTGCTCTGGCAGTGGGACTGGACTAGATGATCTTTCAAGGTCCCTTTCAATCCATAATGTCCTGTGATTCCCTCTGATTCCCACTTGGCATCCTGAGTGACACTGGGGAGGCAGCCCAGGACCCACCAGGCTGTAGGAGTGACCAGGATTTGGGAGAGGGAGCTGACTCCTACCCAGGACATGGGGATTGTACTTAACTAATGACAAACATGCACATTACAGAGCGTGAGATGCTTCACTGCTTCTTACAGCTGGATGAAACTGCAGTAATTCCAGCCTCAAGAAAACAGAACCACCACAAGCTGATGCCTCCTCCTATGATACAGCTTTAAAAACCATGGCATGTATATTCATGGTTCTTTTTATATTTGCATTTCATGTTTGAGCCTCACAAACAGGAGTGCCTTTCACATAATGATATTACTCCAGGATCTAAGATCTTAAAAAAAAAAATTTAAAAAAATCATAAGACTCCTGATAAAATCATGAAAGGCAGTAATGCTGCATCTTATTACCACTCCTAGGTAATTCAGCTTTTCTTAATAGTGGCAAGAGCCTCTCTAATAGCAGACAAGAGACTGTTGTTGAGCTCTGCTAATGATGCAGAAGATGTTCCAGTAAAGCAGCTGAGATGCTGATTCCTTTTAGGGCTACACACTCATCAGGTAACATCATCCTCTGCATTTTACAGGCTTGTGTGTGGGAAAAAACCCACATAAAATAATATTTTGAATGGATCTTAAGCTGTTTAGGTAGCCATAAACTCATGAAAGTGGGAAATACTCACCTGTGTTATGGTGAATAGACACTGCAAAGCTACTTCAGACATCGGTTCAGCGCAACAACCATTTTGTGGTTAAATCACTGCAGGCTTCTTCCATTCAGAGTACCAAGTGCTTGAAACTACAGGCAGAAGTGAGGTAGGCACCATACCCACACCTGATTTTGAACCAGCCACTACAGCTAGCAGAGAGCAGCCATAAAAGACACCAGCGAATACTTCGGCACAATAAATGCTCAGCTTTGTGCTCATCCAAGCTCCTGGCATGCCACCTTTGAAAAATGACTTTTGAAACCACTCCAGCGTGTGAACTTCACATCTCAGTCTTTCATCGTTCAAAATGTTAGACTATCCACACGACGGGTTCTACATCTCCAAAAGGTTCCCCAACGTAACGGGTGAGTGAGTGTGGATTAAATACTGACTCAAAAGTGAAAGTCCCACTCTCAGAACTGATAGTATCAAGTTGGTGTCACTTGGCACAAGTCACAGCAGGCTTGAACCAAGCCGGATTTCAATGAAAATAACCATTGCTCCTCAGTAACAACTAGAAAACATTTCTCAATACAGACAACAGATTAGCATCCCAGGCAATGCTTTCATTTCAACAAGTTTTCTTCATGGAGTGAGCACGTCTTGGCTGATCAAAAGCCTCATAATTGGAGCCCTTCAATTTCTTTAATATAAACACTTGTTTTGCCATCAGTCTCTGGAGTGGGAGATATCTGTAAGCCTCTCTCTAGTCGAAAGCTGTTGTGGCTCCTCTGTCTCTTTTCTATTCCACAGGTGGCTTTGCACAAAGGCAGCGATCGAAACATTTGCCCTGCTGAGTTTGTGCATCGCTCAGCACGATGGGTCTTGGTCTGGGCTTAGGGCGACTCCAAATGTATCTGAGAATCCTAACAGGTATCAGAAACCCCAACTGCATTCTCCCTGAGAGAAACAGCTGCCATCGCAGCACTCTCCACTGCTGCCTGCAAGGTTTAAGTGGTCACTCCCAGATTCAAGCATCACAGAAGAGAGGAAGTGTCTCTTCCTGCTTCACTAGAAGCTGCTTTATTCTTCACTTTGTACGTCTTGGTGGATCCATTGCAACAGGGCAGATGCAGCTGAATTAGCTACATTTGCTGAGCTGGAACACATTGCTTGAAACAGCACTGTTCTTCCTATTCCCTTATTCATGTGGGATAGGCTACAGCAGCTGATGTGGACTGTGGCTAAGTCAGCAGACAACTGTGTGCCACCTAGAGCTCTCCTCCTTCTTCTCCCACTCATTAAGGCCTCAGCTTTGCTGCTGTATCAACGCTGAGGTACCTAAAGCCATGACACCAACATCTCACCAAGCCTACGCCCAGCCCTAGGCATTGATGTGAAGGTGTATGCAAGACTTCAAGCTTGAATACAATATGATTCTTAACCATAACCTGTGAGCTATGCTTTCCTAACACTGAACCCACTGTTTTCTGTTCCAGGTTTGCTCATTACAGCATCTTCTACTATATTCCCAAAGTCTGGTGAGAAGACTGCGGTATCAACAACACGCGAGATCTCAGCAGCGCTGTCAGAAAAGACTGAACGAAAGAGTGGGGAAAGTCTCAAATATTTCTACCCCAAAAATAATCTTGGCTATCTGTTCCAGCACTCCAGTTCTGGTTATTAGGAACAACAACTGTAAAACTATTCAGGGAGGAGTATCTCAGCCAAAGAAGTCCAGTAACTTGGCACGATGGGATACACTGTTCGGTAGGCAAAAACCACAGCAAAAACCACTGAAAGACAAATCTACTTCCTTCGCTTGTGCTGTTTTCTTGAAATTAGATCTTCAAGGGATTCTTCTGTAACCGATGCCAGCCCTTTCCCACACCAGCTCGCAGTCAGACACCATGAAGGCTGGGAGTCAGGGTTGGGTTTTTGTGTACAGCCTACTCTTTGCTCAACATCCCATGTTCTTCTGACAAGAGCTAATCTTCCAGCTAAGAATATCACAGAGAACATCTCGAGATGAAGACTGATAAGGCAAAAAATTCACTCCCAGTAGCTTGTGCTCCTTTAATATTCTCGTTCCTAGTTAATGCTTTCAGCATCAAGGGAGATACTCTTGATCCGGGGTCACGGTGCTCTGCCAAAATAATCCCCAGGAAGAAGCAGTCTAAAAGGGTTATATTTAACACCCTATCGCTTTCAGTATAAAACAGTTCATTCAGCTACTTAATCCCCTTCTGAAAGCGATTCCTCCCGTTTGGTCATCAGTGACTTCTTCTGTTGTGTTTTGTTGCCATAACAGATGAGAGAAGCTTTAACCTTGCCCTTTCTTCTGTGCTGTGACATATCCCAAGGTTGTTAATCCTGCCTCAGGATCAGACTCGCTCCATCCTTCCTGGTCACTTCGGAAGGGAGGTGGCAGCTGGGGGAGCAGCTGGGGCTCCTTGGGGAGATGGATAATGTTGGGTAACTGGAGAGCTTTGCTGAGGAAACAGGCTGGCGTAGGGGAAAGGTGATGCTTCAGTCTGGGATCCTGACAGCTGCTGCATTTCAATTGCTGCATGGCTGAAGGCTGAAGAGGGAATCATTCCTCCCCAGCTCCTGGGCCAGCTCGGTGTCTGCATAGCCAGAGGCACTAGCCAGAGTTGCTTTTACGGGGCAGAGCAACAGCCACACAGACTCTCTGTAGTAGTGGGGACTTGAAAGACACATGGACACTAATCTGAGCTTTGTTGAGCCATCCTGGAGGAGAAGGGTTTAGCTGTCCATGCGAGGCTGTGGGCAACCCATGGGCAATCCCAGGAGCGATGTCTGACCTCACAAAATGAATCCTAGCACAAACCAGCTCCTGAGACCTTGCACCAGGCAGTTTCCATTTGTGGATCTTTGTTTCTCACTGATCTCAGAGAAGATACTAATCACTTAACAAGGCTGTTGTGAAGCTTATTACATTAAAACATCTCAGCAAGCCTTACAAATCAGACCAGAACTGAACTGATTGTCATCAGCTCTTCTGTTGGGAGCGTAGGAAAGTTAGTTTTCAAGCTCAAACATGAACAGGGGAGCTGAAAAGCAGAAGGAATTCCAGCTCCACCTCTCATCTGCTTCTTGGAAATCCTTTTCTTAGATAACTGTAAGGCAGATAAACAACGTAAAGAAAAGGATCTGCACTAACAAGATCATTCATTTTCAGAGATGTAAATGGCAAGTGCTGACCTTCTGTTTTTTTAATCTAGCATTGAGTTTCAGCAAACTGTCACTCTTAGATGGGCAGCGAGGGGAAAACATAAATATTATTAGAAAACAATCACTGCCAAATCTGATAACAGTCTGACATTAACAACTGTGGGGATTCGGCTGCCAAGAATGTCTTGTATTATTTAGAAAACATAAAGGAAAAGATTCCTGAGGGGGGAAAGCACACAAACAAATAATTGGTTTACATCCTATTAATAAATCTCTACAGCTCATGTTTCCCTCAGAAAATGCTCACAGTGCTGCTATCGTCTTCTGCAGCAACTTTACAAAGTGACAGTGAATATCCCTGAGGTTAGAGAAACAAACACAAGGGTTGGAGAACCTGCCACAGATACAGAGGGTTGTTTTTTTTCCACCAGATCAACACATCTGCTTTACAGTGGGGCAAAACCTAACGCCGCCTCCTCTTGAGCAGACTCCAGCTACCCACAGCCCAGGTTGGGAAGACTCACTCCCTTCTTATTTTACACCCCAATTTCCTCTGTCCAGCATCACCCTCACTGTTAGCCTCATTCCCAGAACAACCCAAATACAAAGTTCAAGATCAGTTTTGAGGTAACTGGGGTTGGGTAAGAGCTCTTAGCTTGCTTAGCTTGGCTTCTGACTTCCAGTTCCTACTAGCTTAAACTAGCAGGAGATCTGTCAACCTACCGACACCCTCAAACTGGGCTGGAGTCACAGCCCTTTCTTAGTGAGTATTTTGGATGCACATTTTGAGGAGGCACCTAAAGGGACCTCAGTGAGCAAAGGCAGGGACAGGAAGAAGTCAGCCAGTAAAATACCAGAGTTTCCACATCTGAAGGAAGACTGTTTGGCTTCTCTGCAACAGGTTAGGAAGTCACTTTGGACAACACTTCACGAGCAATCAGACAAACACAGTACTGAAGAGCCAGGAAACCAGAACACGTGTCAGTGTGTGCATCCCTGCACATCTCACTAGGAGACAGAAGTATGTCTACGGTTTGAAAGATGAAAGATAATATTTCATTTTAGTTTCTACATGCCTTGAAGGAATCAGCGCAACCAGGTGTTGCAGAAGTCACGATGTTCATTGAGAATGGACTTTTCTACAGGGAAATTAGAACATGGTAAGGTGTTAGGGTTTCTTACGGAGTTCTTTTCTATCCTTAGATTTTACAGCACCAGGCTTTCCAGCCAATGGTTGGTGTCACTTGGGTGCAGACAAAGCTTTGAGTGAGGTCTGTGTAAGTTGTCACACAGCACTTACCCATCTGAAAACGATGTTTTATTTCTTCACTGGTGTGTTTCTGGAGTTCAGAACAACCCTTGTGCTCAGTGTTGTTCAGCACTACTGTTCTCACCCCCTGGTAAGGGTTCTCCTGCAAGTGAACAACTCCAGCTGCCCCATCCCTGAGCACCGCAGTGCCCTGAGTCCCGGAGAAGCCATCCCAATCCTAAATCCAGGGTGAAAGCTGCAACAGAGTCTGAAACACATTACAGGAATCTCAGTGTCTTTGCCAGAGTAACTGTCTGCATCCTCGCGGCAATCTCTCCACAGCCAGAGCTATCTGATACCTGTGGGACACGACACAAGCACGTCCTGACATCGCTTCGGGTTTACACAGAGCACTGATTACAAAGTAAACCAAGACACAGCCCGGCTGTTGCGGCATACCTGCTCCACGACTCTCTCCAATAACCAAGAGTGGCCTGACAGAGCTTATGAAAACTGCACCCTGAGCGGGGCTGAGCCCAGGAGCATCTCCCGTGCTGGAAACACTCAACTTCTTGAAGGCAGATGCTCAGGTCTCACTGACGAGGCCATCCCTACCGGGCTCCATCGTTCGTAAAAAGCTTTTGCAAGAGCAACCCTGCACACGGGAGATTCCCTGGTTAGATTTTCCTCCTCTGTGCTGTGTTCTGTTATTGTTTTGTTCTGGTTGTTTGGTTTGGGGTTTTTTCTTTTCCTTAAGTGGTGGAACGTAGCGCTTGTGGGCTGCATAATGCTGATAGCACTTGAGACTGCCTTCTGCTCAACCCCAGGCCATTGGCGCGTACTGTGAGCCATTTCCCTCTCACTCACAAGTTAATGCATTTCAAGGATGACCTGGGGACCAACTCTTCCCTGATGTGAGAGCAAATCACTCGCCAAGCTTAGCTTCATCTTGACTGTGCCTACCAGGGAAGGGTCACTTAATGACTCCATTGTTTCTTTCCTTGTCTCCTAAGATTATAATTTGTCCATTGCAATTCACATCAGGATGCAATTTGGCAGGTAAGTTAGAAGTCTGCAGGCAATTATTTTCCTTCCTTTGGAGAAATGGGTTATATTCATTCAGTTATTTTCAGTTATTTATTTTAGAAGGAGCACGAGGGGGATGGGAAAAAAAAAGAAAGAGAAAACAAGATGGGTTTAGACTTCCTGATAGGATTGGATTTCTGTGTTTTGACATCTTAGCAGTGTTGATTATACTGATATATGCAACCCAGGCATCTAATTCTGTCCAAGAGGAAAGGACTGCAGCAGAAATTTCTCGGCTCTTGCCGTCAGTGAGCCAAACAAAACAACCCCTATCCTAAATCCTCAGGACCCATCCCCCAAAACTCACAGCTACAGTTATTATTAGCCAGTGTAAATCACCGCTTTTATAAAATTTCTTCCTCCGAATGCGATGAGTGATACTCTCAGCCTAGCAGGAAACATAGTTCTCTGCACCAGTCATTCTCCTTGGAGCAGCAGCCAAAAATCTGGCTTAAGCTACACTCAGGATTTCTACAGCAGCACAAGCGATAGAGCCCCTCCTGCCCAGCACCTTCCCTCTTGTCCTTCACAGGATCTGACCTCTCTCGTCTAACACAAAATCCGAGGTTCACGCTGCCAGCAGCCTCTCTCGAGCCCAGATGTTATCTGAACACAGGGAAATAAAGGAAGTTCTGTCCAGATCTTAAAAGCGTTAAAAACAGAAGAATGACTCCTGCTCACCACAGCCTCTTCCTACAGCTCTAGTGCATCTGGGTGGAGGTCAAGGCAGCTTTCCAGTCTGATTTTGCCAAACCTTGTCATAATTACTTGTCTTTTCATTATTAGCTTTCTACCCTCTAAAATATGGTTTCCACATGACTGAGAGAGTAACTACCAGAAGTCTTTGTCCTTGTTATTCGGGATCAGCAGATGTATTTAGAAAAGGATTTCCTCTGAGCCCAAATCTGTCTGCAGGTCCCAGTGCAGACTCAGCCAGGCTCCCCGTGTCGCCGCTTCCTTCCTACCAACCACTAAACACATTTCCAAGCTCATTTCCATTGTAAAACGCAAATTATTTAGAAAAGAGTGGTTCCAGAACTAATATTTATTGGGCTAAGTGATGACTTACTTCGACAGTTGAAAACAAGGCACATTAAGTTTTATTTCAGCTAATTAAAGAAAGAAAGAAATTGCACATGAACCACCCGTCAGCCCCAAACAAACCAGATGTGAGGCCGTGCGGAGCGGCACTGAGCCAGCTTTACTAAGCCTTATCTTGGAATAAATTTACCGGATCAGACCTTCACTTCGAAAAATGAATTTTTTTGGAAACTGCAGCTTTAGGTTTCTGGGGTTTTTTTGCAGATCTTTTTAGTCCCTGCGTCTGTAAAACAGTCAGTGTGATTTTCCTGACGTTCCGGAGGAAGGGCAAGTTTTGTCAGAGACTATAAAGATTTAAAGTCAGAATATAATCTCACCTCTGGGTTACTGGGCCCACTTCCCTTATCAATTAACCTGTCAGCTGACAGTTGGGTCTAATTAGTTAAATCCTTTTTTAATGAAAAGAATTTGCCTTGAGCAAAGTCTGTCAGCTCCAGACCCATTTTACAATTGGGAGCATGTCTCTGCAAAGCCCATTAAATACCTGCAGAGAACCGAAAACTCAAACCCTCTTTTGATTCTGCAGATCCCTATTAGGTTGGGTTTTTTTTTTTCCCCTCACATCTGCATCCTGCTGCCACAAGAGAATCACCGAATCACATGATATCTTTGGTTGGAGAGACCTTTAAGCTCATCAAGTCCAACGTTCCTGCCAGGTCACCACTGAACCACATCCCCAAGCACCAGGTCCACATGTTTTAAATCCCTCTAAGGATGCAGACTCAACCACCCCGCACAGCCCATTCCAATGTCTGACGACCCTTTTGGTGAAGAGTCTCTTCCCACCTCGTACGAAAACCCACACTTGCACTTGGCTCTGATGCCCCCGTGTTTCAGAAGACACATCTGTGGATCCGTAACCCCACTGTGCTCTTTGCTTGGGAGCTCACAACAAAGAATGACACCAGGGGCTTCTGAGATACATCTTCTGTGGGGAAAACCCAGCGTAGCCACATGGGCATTTTTCAAATGCACCTCTCATGCACTAAAGTAGTTGTCCAAGAAGCTGGTTCTAAGAATAAGGAGAAGGCTTCAGGTTGTTTCTTTTAAAGTTACCCAGTGGCAGATGTTGTGGACATTCAGACTCCACAGCTACTCAACTGGCCAAGTTTTTGGCTCTGAAAAAGGCACAGTTTGGAAAGAACCCCCCACACACGTGGTCACTGCCCCGCGCAGTCCCCGTGTAGGAGAAGATGGTGAAGGAGGGAGGGAGAATGGAAGGGAAGAAGGGAGGGGGAGCTTTCCCCAGAGCATCACGTAAGGGTATTATATTAGAAAAACATGTACTAATTCCTACCCTAATGATCCCATTACTCCTCTTGACTTCAAAGGGCCTCGGATCACATCTGTAATCTTTTGCAAGTGTTAACAAACAAAATTACAAGTTTTATGCTACAGGTTTCAACAAATTCTCCTCACCCCAGAAACCCGGTAATGTACTTAAAAATAGACGTAATGAGCAGCTTTGGATCCGCGTAAATACCCCACGGAGTTCATTAATGATTTCATTTTTGGCAAGGCACCACGTCAAACCACCGAGTATTAGTCAAACCCAGACACAGATACAGCTACTTGAACCTGCATTCCTGCAGGCGCTGCGGATAACAACCCCACGGGGCTGTCTGTTTTGGCTTCTCTCTCAAGTAACAGGATTTTAACTGTGAAATCTTTCGTCCTGAAAACTGCCACTGTCTAAAGGATGCCTGAACCTACAATTCTTCTCATACATGAAAAAAAGGGACCTGAAACTTTACCCTAAGATTTCACTTTGAGGACCCCCTGGACCTCCACAAAGCCACTGGAGCGGATTTCAATCACGTTACTCAAAGCTAGCCAAGGGAAGCTGAACACATGCTTTTGTCCCAAACTATCAACTTCTCTGCCTGGGTCACACACAGACCATCTGCCCTCTGTTCATCCGCTCAGAAGCGCGAGCGGCGGTGGCGGTCGCTGCATGGCATTCATCAACAAAGCAACTGCAGAGCACTGAATTCGCGAGAGAGGTGGCACAGAGGCAAAGGCTGTGTGCACGCAGCTCTCCTGGTTTAAGACTTTTAAATCAGTGAAGACCATGTTTAACCAGAGTCACATCAACCTCTGCAGCACAGCCACGGTGTCCTCAGAAGGGTTTGTGCCACTTCAAGTCGATGAACGACACAAGCGGCACTGAACAGCATTTCCTTGGTGGTCTGGGGCTCAAAATACCCTGCAAAGCCCTAGCTCAAGGAATACTTGGTCAGGGATTAAAGACTTTTCCTTTTAATTTGACAGTGATTATCTATCTGCATCGCTCTTTCAACGCTTCCAGGTATCTTGGTTGCTACTGTGTTTTTCCTAACGTCTTTTGCATCAAAAGGCTGTGAGGTATCTCAAACAAATTCACTTTTGTGGGTGTTTTGCCCCAAACCCCACCTGCTCCCACTCATACGAGCTATTCTCTCACAGTCCTTCCAGCTTTAAAGTTTTCTATGATTCTACGATACTCCAGTGTAAGCAGCTCAGCCCCGGCTGTTGTTTCCTAATCTTTACAATCCCATGCGAGTTACGACCCCGTGAAGCTCCCGCTTTGCGTGGTGCTCACTGTAGGATAAAATCATAGGAACGCTCCTGTTGGCATAGCAAGGATCGGCACGTCCCACCACCAAACCACCTTCAGGAGATTCACAGCTGGCCTACGTGCTGCTGCAAGGAGTAAAAACCTCGACTACACAACGTCAGGAGTATGCTCTGCCTACACCTCACGTTTACTCCTCAGGGGAAAACAGAGTACAAGCAGTTGGTTTTTTTTTTAAATAAAAAGAAGAAAGTCTGAGCTGCCCGAGATCTAGGGAAATCACTTCCCTCCTGCCTGTCAGAGCAGGCTACCTACATGCTTCATACACACTCAAAGCACGGTCCAACAGAATGGGTTCCCTCCGTCCACGAAGGACAGGGTTTGAGTTGCAGAGTGAAAACGAACACCCAGGGATAAACTGGATTTTAAGCAGTGCTCATGTTCCAGACTTGGCCAAAGGAAAGCACCCAAAAACCTAAATATTCCAATGAACTCTGCTAAAGCCTGTTCTATCATTTCCTGAAGCATCAGCTGAAAGCTGGAATCACATTCCTCACCTCCTCTATTCGTTTGCAAATTACTTGATCTCTACATGTTTACCAGAAGGAACCACATGGACGTGTTAGTTATGAAAGCAAACTTTTACCTACAAATTAGGCCAAGCTTTTTTAAGCTTTGAAGTTCCCTTCAATTCTTTTCCCTGAAATTTTTCTGGCCACTCCTAGTTTTAACTGCCAGCAGCAGAATCATTAAACGCTGCAGAAGAAAGCTCCAGAGTCTTTGCCAAAACAATTATGATGTTCCCCAGTTTTGCATCTGTTTGAACCCCTTGGGGTTTGCCAAGATGAGCAGAGAGATTCCAGGTCTGTGGGATGTGTAGTGCCCAACGCTCCATGGCACTGCGAGGATGTGGGACTGAGGACAAGTTATAGACAGGGCAGGGTCAGCCTCTTCTCCCAGGCAACTAGTGACAGGATGAGAGGGCACGGCCTGAAGCTGCCAGGGGAGGGTTAGGATGGATGTTAGGAAGCCCTTCCTCACAGAAAGGGAGATCAGAGCCTGGAATGGACTGCCCAGGGCAGTGGTGGAGTCC
>JAOXOE010000827.1:4020391-4116324 GCA_028565055.1 Phoeniculus purpureus
GACCCCTCCCCCAGACCCCCAGTCTGACTCTGCTGAGGTGGGGGGCACCCAGATGCAGCCCCCAGACCCCCCGCTTGGCTTCAGCGAGGGGGGGACTCCCCAGGACCCCCACATCGACTTCACGGATGGCGGGGGCCAGACACTCCCACCGGACCCCCAGATTGATTCTACTGGGGGGACCCCCCCCCAGGCACCTCCCCTAGACCCCGAAATCGGCTTCATTGAGGGGGGGTCGCCCCAGACACCCCCAGACCCAGAGACTGGCACCAGCCAGGAGACCCTTCCATTGACTCCCTCAGACCCCCAGCTCGAGGGGGGGTCCCCCCAGAGTCCTGGTGGGGGCACTGGGGCTGGGCCTGGGACTCCCCCGGTGGCACTGGTGCCCCCCCCCCCGCCTGCACCGGCCTGGAGGAGGAGGGGGTCGCCCCCCTCGAGCGGAGGGCGGTGCGGGGCTCCCGCCCCTCTCGGGGATGGGAAGGGGGCGAGGGGGAGTCACGACGGTGGATCCCCCCGCCCCGCGCACCGCCCGCGCCTGCGGAGAGCGGCCCCGCCGCCGCCCGGCTGCCGGGAAATCCCGGGATGGAGGCGGGGGATGCGCTGGGCGGGGGATGCGCTGTGCGGGGAGCGCGGGGCCGGGCCGTGGGGCCATCTCCCTCCCGCCAAGCCGCGCGCCGCCCCAGTGAGACAGAGACCAGCCCGGCGCGGAAAGTTCGAGCCATCGGGTTCCAACTGCCCGCTAAGCTAGTGCGGGGTCCCTAGCCACTGCCCCCATATCCCTCTCCCAGTGCTCCCCGGGCTTTACTTCCGCGGTTGTAAACCCGCGATTCCCTACCCGGGCGATCAATCGCAGGTGAAGAGATCCCTCCTGCTGTCTGTACTGGGTCTCCCCACATATTCCATAAGCGCACGGGAACGGCGTTGGAGCTGGCACTGGGGTGGTCAGCAAAGGTCTTCTAGACTACAAACGTTAGAATGAGGCAGTGGACAACATCATCAGCTCGAATTCGAATGCAAAGTTTCATTCCCGAAATACCCAACATCCTCATGTAGAGGGCAGCGACTACTTAAAGTCCCCAGTGATCAAACCCGGCGGCTCAGAGCTTTCCAAACTTGCCACAGTTCACCTGTTTTTCAGAAAGATGACATCAATGTGTGCTGGAAATTCAAGCAACACCAAGTCATGGTGTCCTACACAAGGCAACTTTTCAATATGAGAATAGCACCTTCTCTCACCTTCAAGCCTTAATAAATAAATCAGTGCCGTGGAAACAAACCTAAAATTGCTTTAGAGGATTTAGAGTTTTAATTTATTAGTGGCTGCACCCAAGATCTTTAACTGCTTCTACATTCAGACCTAGGACCCTGCTACAGAGATGGGCACAGAACTCATAGTCAGATCCTAAAATATTGTGGATAGTCCATCCACATTCAGGTTTATCATTCTGCTAAGAGGGAGGAGATTTGAGTGCTTTTGGTGCTGAGAAGCTACAACTACTTTACAAATGCCTGACAACCTTTTGCTGGCCCTGAGGAGAAGCTTATCATGACACCTGCAGGTTCTTCTGGGGTGTTCCAGCACATGATAAACCCAAGGGTTTTGTTTGCAAAGCAGTCAACAGAGATTTTCTTCTTAGAAAAATAAAAAGCGCTTTTTATTTAAAAATAAACTAAAATTAAACCACCAACGAAACAAAAAACCAAGAGGGCTTTACAGAGCTATTTACCACACGGGCACCCACAGGGCCTCAGAATACAGGGAGCAGAAATACTTGCACAGACAACTACCCTGCTGCTTATTTTCCAGCAGTGTGGGGCAGGGCAGAACCACACCTGCTGGTCCTTCATTCCGCAGTGCTCCCACTGAAGTCACTGTCATTATGTCACACAAAAAGCCAGATCAGATCAGGGTTTGTTCAGCCTCGAGAAAAGAAGGGTTAGGGAGGATCTTATCCCCACGTCCCAGGACATAAAGGGTGGCTGCCAAGAAGATGGAGGCTCCATTTTCACAAGGAGTCCCATAGAAAAGGCAAAGGTGATGGGTACAAGTTGTTCCTGGGAACAGTCTGATTTAACTCCAGAGGGAAATTTTTCACCATGAGAGCAATTAGGCACTGGAATGGTCTTCCCAGGGAAGTGGTAGGTTCCTCAACTTGAGACAGTTTTCAAGCTCAGCTTGACAGGGTGCTGGGCCAACTGGATTTCTTTAGCTTAAAGGGTTGGCCTTGATGATCCTCAAGATCCCTTTCAAACTGGTCTACCATGATCTATTTTAATTATAAAATGCTGGTCAGAAATAGTTTTTAAGATAGCTAAGTATATTTTTTTTAAGGATGTGAGAGTCTGAAGCAGCTCCAAAAGTACTTTTGCCCCCTTCCCCCAAGAGAGGAGACAAACCAGATTCCAGAGAAAGGACTGAGGGAGGGAGAAAGCTGCAACTCACTTTATGGTGTTCATTTGTTTCTGCATAGAGTTACCAGACAATGCAGGAGTGTGTGGGTCCCAATGAGGACAGTATAGCAAGACAAAATAAAACCGAGGAGGATTAACCTCAAAAACTGCCCCAGCTACCTGTTGATGTTGTTGCTGTTTTCCTGTAATTTGCTATACAAATATTGGAGCTAAACATTATGGACTTTGAATCTTGGATGGTACATTGCAAGCATCCAGGAAGTCCTCCAGCCCAGATGCAGCTGGGTGCGTTCCATTATCTACAGCATATTGTAGATCTCAGGTGACAATGAAGACCATGAGAAAATCATAGAATCTTCAGGGTTGGAAAAGACCTTCAGGATCAGCAAGTCCAACTGCCCTACAGCCCTGAACCACTAACCCATCTCTTGAAACACCCTGGCTGCCTGGTTGTTGAACCCCTCCAGGGACAGTGCCTCCACTCCCTTCCCGGGCAGCCTGTTCCAAGGCTCCCCACTCTTGCTGGGAAGAAATTTTTCCTAAGATCCAGTCTGAACCTCCCCTGGCACCACCTGACCCCCATTTCCTCTCGTCCTATGGCTAATCCCTAAGGAGAAGAGACCACCACCTCCTTCACTCCAACTCCCCATCAGGTATTTGTAGAGAGCAGTGAGGTCTCCTCCCCAGCCTCCTCTTCTCCAAGCTGAACAACCCCAGCTCCCTCAGTCTGTCCGCATCAGATCTTATCTCCAGACCCCAAACCAGCCCAGTCGCCCTTCTCTGCCCCCTCTTCAGCACCTCGGTATCCTTCTTGTACTGTAGTACCCAAACTGCACACAATGGACACCAACATGATATGGCTGTAGGAGACGAGCAAAGGTTCTTCTTCGTGGTGTAACTCTTGAGAAGAACCCCCCACAACCAGCATTTCCTCTGAGCTTTGCATCACTGCAAGACTGAGTGAAATTTAACAAACACAAGCTGGCAGTTTGCTATAAACAAGAAAAAGTTTGTCAAGACCCTATTCTCTAAAACAGGGTTTCAACAAGGACTAACACAACCTCCACTCAGTGTTTGGGTGGATTTCCTCCCCACCTCAGTTTTTGCATTTATAGATAAAAAAAAAAAAAGCATGAAACATCGTTACTAAATAAAGAACTACAAAAAGGGATTTATCGGGACTGAGGAGAGAAGATCAGTTTTTATCATGTCTAATAGAAAATTTCTATTTTTGCCCAACAGAGTAGAGCTCTACCAGCAGCACACGCACTTTTCAAGTGCCAGCCAAAATAATTACTTCTTTCCTTTTGTGGAGAAAAAAAATTCCATTAAATCATGAATATTCAATGGATTGATTAATGACATAGTAATCCTTTAGCTAAAAACCTCTTCTCCCTAAAATACAGAGCGAACGCTAGCTGCCAGTTACAAGAAGAATTAACAAGACAAAAATAGTTTGGTTTCCAGAAGCTATCTCGTTCTGATCACCGTAGAAGTACACAAAACCATGACACATCTGGGGCAGGCTCTCTCTACATTCTGGTAGATGTCAATCAGGCTGAGAAAACTGGTTTTTTACTATTTACTGGAGCCACTGACAGCACTCACCTTGAGCTCCATCCTCTGCACACGAGGTATTGCCAGGGTCTAGGGGGAAGGCTGCACCCACCTGCCGAAGTCTAAACATCTGCATTTCCAGCCCTGTAAGCAGCAGCATAAGAAAGCAGGTCTAGATACACTTGCTCAAACTGCGTAAGCTAGCCTGTCTTGCCTTTCTGTATAAAAGCTCTGGGCTGCAAGGGGAAAAAACCCAACCCCAAACTATAA
This sequence comes from Phoeniculus purpureus, assembly GCA_028565055.1. NCBI lineage: Eukaryota > Metazoa > Chordata > Aves > Bucerotiformes > Phoeniculidae > Phoeniculus > Phoeniculus purpureus. The sequence continues at coordinate 4,024,628 of JAOXOE010000827.1, forward strand.
AAACAATCTAACAAGGGTTTAATTTAAAGCCATGAGCTGTTTCCTCAAAATGTTGATGTTCTGGCTGAGCAATCAGCCAGCCAGAATTTGTTCTAGTGCAATCAGGTTTCTTTTTTTGAGGCTTCAGGTGCTGCTCAGGAGAGGCCAGTTTTCCCCTTTATCTCTCAGGCTCTTGAGAATTTGTGACTATTCAGATTTGTTTCTTTGATGCCTGAAGCTACCTCTGAGAAAAGTCCTCCCCATCAGGTCAGGTGAGTTCAAGGTTTCATATTGCCAGTGGGCTCTGTTTTTCACACACTGCTCACTTACCCTGGGCAACTGCTCAAGAAGGGCAGTTCAAACCTGACCTGCAGCGTGAGGCCTCAGTGCTCACTCATTGAGCTGCAGTCCCACTGGTCCAGACCATACAGTAGTGGTGGTCTTTGCGAGGGTCACCAGCATCATTTGATTTCTCCCTACTCTTAGTTTATTGGCAACATGAGGCTCAATCTTGTGAGACCACTGGAACAATGCTATATTCACTGAAGTCCAACCATTGACCCAACTGTCCCAACCCATCACTAAACTTTGTCCCTAAGCTCCAGGGTCACCATCCCTAGAGGTATTTAAAGATCATTTAGATGTGGTACTGAGGGATATGGTTTAAGGGTGAACTTGGTAGAGTAGTGTTGATGGTTGGTCTTGAGGTCCCAAGGGTCTTTTCCACCCAGAGTGATTCTGTGACTCTGTGACTTTGAAACACATCCAGGCATGGTGATACAATCCCCTCTCTGGGCAGCCTGTTCAAAGGCCTGAGGACCCTTTCCACAAAGAAGATTTGCCTCCTGTCTAATAAGCACTTGCGATAAAAAAAAAAGCAAAGCTTTTTATTCAGAAGTTAATATTAAAAAGTTGGCAGCACATTGTCTGCTCTCCCTGGATTCATTTTCAGCAATATTTTAGGCAAGTATTTAACATCAAGGAGTGAGCCCTTTATCTCCAGCCTTAAAATTTTTATCCACTGTGGGAACAGCTAATGCACGAAAGTAACTTTCTTCATTTTTATCTTCAAAGTTTGGGAACATATTTAGTTCTGCATTACAATAACTTGATTCATATTTCATGAATTTTTAAGTTCAGATCGTGAGCATGGACAGCTCATCCCTGACACATCAGGGTAACGCTGCAGAAAAACAAGCGACTTATTGTACGTTCAGATTCCGAGATTGCTTGATGGCTCCCCTCAAGGATATTACAAATAAGGCATCTTTTGCAGTGGTTATCAATAAGTATCTTTCAGGATCAGCATTTGTAAAGCTTTGAGAAGGGCTTCAACTCTTCACTGAGTTCAGAAAGAAAAAAAATTATAGAATCCTAGAATCATCATGGCCCAAAAGGACTTCCAGGATCATGAAGTCCAGCCTTCATTCCAACATCACCCTAACCATGGCCTCAAGGGCTCTATCTACTTGGTTTTTAAACACCTTCAGAGCTGGGGACTCAACCACCTCCCTGGACAGCGTGTTCCAGTGTCCAACCACTCTCTAGTAAAGAACTGCTTCCTAAGATCCAATCTAAACCTCCTCTGACACAAAATGAGGCCATCTCCTCTCATCCTATCATTAGTAATTTGGGAGAAGAGACCAGCTCCAGCCGCGCTACAACCTCCTTTCAGGAAGACGTAGAGAGCAATAAGGTCTCCTCTCAGCCTCCTCTTCTCTAGACTAAATAACACCAGTTCCTCTCAGCAGCTCCCCATAGGACCTGTTTGCCACGATTGAGAGACGGGACACAGCTTGATGCAAGCTAAGAGTCAGTTTATTGAACACAAACGCGCTCCTCGAGATAGGCGCGTGCTTTGTTTTTACTGGTGCTTAACAACTTTTAAATGTGTACCTGTTACTGATTGGCTGCTGACCCCAAACAAGGATAGCTTAAGACCCTTTATACAGCCTCGGGTACTTTTCCATTCCCCATGCTCTTAAGCACCCAGCATTCCTTTAGCATACCAGAAGGTTCAGCCCAAGGCCTTTCCTACACCTGTTTGCCAGATCTCTTACCAGCCTCATTGCCCTTCTCTGGGCCTGCCCCAGCACCTCAGTGTCCTTCTGATACTGTGACACTCAAATAAAAAAACTCATAGGCTAGAGCTCAACTGCTATTTGGTTTTTCTGCACAGAGCTTCAGTATTTGTCTTGTTGGCCAAACATCAAGTGCTGACGCAAGGGTCAAGTCTCAAAGCATTTTCTGAGCCCATAGACTCCTGGGGATGCAATGTATGGCTCTCCCCAGCACCCTGCTCCCCTGCAACAAGAGTAGCGCTGGGAGAGGAGAGGAAGTGAGAGTCACGAAACCACACTGAAGGTTCATACTCAAGACCTGGCCATCGCACAGCCACATAAATCAATGGAAAAGTGACACCTGGTGTGGTTTTCCTCCCCTTATCTGTGAGAGCTCGCCACGTATTGATGTCAAAAACGCAAAAAAAATCATGTCATATAAAGAAAACCAACAACTTGCTCAGTTTTGCAGTGTGCATGAACATTTGCTTCTATCTTTCTGTGTGATGCTTTTTTTTAAGAAAATAAAGATATATCTCGCACTGGATTTGGGCTCAAAGCATGTTGCAGTCATACTAGGGCAGCTTTCATCTTGCTGTGGATAGGAATGGGGAGCTGACCATCTGGAAACCCCCCACTATTGTCACCTTCAAAACGTAACCCTCTCAATAAAGAGGCAGCACAGGTTACAGCAACTGGGTAATGAACGCCAGTCCATGTGCTACATCACAGTAATTAAATAGCATTGATAGATCCAAATAAATTCATCTTACAGAACTTAAAACATGCTGCTTATAAAAATTTCAAGAGTTCTGCATGCCAGCAATAAAGAATACTTCAAAGCAGTTGTTAACACTTAGAAAATCAAGTAGGTCAAAAACCAGCCACATACACATACACGTATGTACATTTTGAATTAAACAATTTAATCTCCTCCTCAGGTACCCTTTTGTTTTATTTTGGGCATCTGTATATCAGCCAGTTCCCAAAGCAGCCCCAGTGCATGTCTCAGCAATACCTCACAGATAAACACAAGGCTCTGCAAATCCTTGTGGAGTTCAAGGAAAGTTAAAATGGAAATAAAAAACCCCACAACCCACACCAAACCCAAGTGTTTTTATTCCAGATTTGCTGTTGATCCATTGAGTGACCCTGGGCAAAGCATCCAGCAGTGAGTTTTCAGGGTAGTTGAGGATCAAATACTCAGGCATTCAGCTGAGAGCTACAGTTTCAGAAGAGCTCCACTTCCCATTTAAATCTCAATGTTAAATCCCAATGCGTTTCTTACATGGGAAGGGAGATCTTTAGGAAGATCTGTCCTCTTGCATGGATGCTACTGAAACTCACATTCTTTGCTACTACCTTCATATTTTTAAGCAGCCCTAACAAACACATTGAAATCTTCAGCTCAGCAGTGGTGCTGAAATACTCCCCATCACAGGCTTTTGGGTGAAAAGTTTAGGAGGTGGGTCCACAAAACTGCAATCCCAGCGTGGAGGCTCCTGAAAGCAGCTCTTTTCAGGTAGGACTCTCCTTTATATTGCAAATATTCTCAGCTAGGCATTCATTCAGAGCAAACCCCTACCTCTTCCTTTTGTTTAATGTTGAGGTGAAGCTGCTATAGGAGATTTGTGACAACGCCTACCTGAGATTTGGCTGTATTGCATGTTCTTGCCTGGCTGCACATTGCAAGACTAACAGCTACAGCCAAGTCTTCTCTGCTCATGCCAAGCACTGGATGGTGGAGTTGCAAAGGGAAACAGATCTCAAGGCCGAGTAAAGCCTGAGACCTTCCTCCATCTAATGAAAACATTATCAGGGTTCAAGCAATCTTCTCCATCTCTAGGCACAGCCCACTCATGTCCCAGTGAAGCACCATTCCAGCCACTCCCAGATGCCAACATCGCCACAAGTAGCTCCAGCCTGATAAAACACTTGCAACTCTTGATACCTCAATGAGAACAAACTGCCTGTTTTCTTATGGTCTAAGCAGTTACTGAGTTTCCCTGAAGGGACTGTTTTTAAGCTTTGAAGATTGCTGTTTTCATTTCACAAGAAAGGCCGCAAAGATTTTCTGTATTCTTTCCAACAACAGCATTTGTTGTGGGTGAAGGATATGACATATTTCAGGCAGCAGAGAAAGGGAGGGAGGGAGAGAGAGAGAGAGAGAGAGAAAGAGAAAATTATGTGCTGGACACTGCCACTGAAATGCATCCCCTGAAGGAATGGACAAACATTCACATCCAGGACTGAAAATCTTGCAGAGTAATTTTTTAGAAAAAAACCTGTGCTGAGTCTATCCAATTCTTTGGTTTGGTCTGTCATCATTGCATCTGGGTGTTCTCCAGGGAAATAAAGCACTAAGAGATGGAGGGATTCAGTCAAGACGCATCCACAGCTTGTGACAGCACAAAGAGCCACTGGTGGCCTCAGCCTTGCCCTGACCCCAGCAACTCTCTGCCTCTGCCCTGCCCTGCATTAACCACCAGCTCAAGGACCAGAAGTAGAGCAACAAACATACTCTGAATGAAGGTCCAGCTTTTGCGCTGCCTCAGAAATCCCATTAAGTGACAAATCGGCAAAGGTGAATCTACTGGATGTCGTTCTTCTCTCAGTGCACTACCAAGTGCACGCTCAAGATTTGCCAGCGACTCTGGTCCAAGGAAGAGTCACACTCTTTGCTGTTCCTTATATTAAGGCTTGTGTGCCTATAAGTAAGGTAGCTCCACAGCCCTTAAAGCTGCCTGCCTTCCTCCCTCTGAGTATGCCCTGCAGTCAAGCCCCCTCACTAGTGATGCTGCACTTCAAAGATCAGTGGAACATCAGGCTCTGCAGTGCTTTGTTTTCTTCCTTCTTTAACTGCTTTTTTAGCATTTGAGAATACAACACACTCATGAAAGCTTGTAAAATCTCTCATAAAGTTTAGTGTGCCACAGGATTACAGAATGCCTCTTGGAACTCTGGATAAACAGCTAATCTTAGATCTGTCACCAGAAAGCACTAATATATTTCAAAAAGCTATTAGCCCTTAAACCAAAAGCAACACAGAATTTGATTTGGGGCAACGGGCTATAAAACACTGGAATAGTTTGGCAACTCTGCATTGAAAGCAGGTGGAAGAAGCAGTGAGAGCTCTGGCATTTATTTTATTCCGCTATTTAAGGCATACTTTACATAGTTTCCTAAATGTGTGCGTGAAATCTAACATTAAATAAGGATACTTGAAAAAAACCCAGCTGTTGAACAATTGATTTAGCACACATTTGCAGGAAACAGCATGCCATTCGTTACATTACGCAGGGAAAAAGGGGAAGGCAGTAAATACCACATATAAAAAATAATAAACTATAAATAGCCTTTACGATTTTTTATGGCATCATATCTTTAAGGAGGAGCTCTAGAGCTATCAGCATTTGCTGTAACCTCCAGATGAGCAAGAACCATTTTGTCGATGGGAACACAGAAGCAGAATGATTAATCCAAAGTGCCTGGTTACTTCTGAAGAGCTTTGCAACAGGAATGATTGGGTTGATGTCGGATGGTGGGACAGGGAGAAAAGTACTAGGGGAATGCTACTACACCACTGGTACTTTTACTCAACATTTGCCCTAAGCACCACAGGACTGGCATTCCATCGAACTCACCTAATCTCCGCCCTACTCTACTTAGAAAACATAATACTATCAGTGTACATCGCCCTATCAATTTGGCCCGCCGAAAACCAAACAACATCGTCCACCCTACTGCCCATCCTCATACTATCTCTCTCTGCCTGTGAGGCTAGCACAGGCCTGGCAACACTAGTAGCTTCTGCACATACCCACGGCTCTGACCACCTCCACAATCTAAACCTCCTACAATGCTAAAAATCATCATCCCAACACTCGTACTCATCCCCACAACTCTCCCATCACCCCCAAACTCCTATGGCCGTCCACAACTGCACACAGCCTCCTAATCACTGCATTAAGTCTACAATACTCTTGGGAAAGACATCATTGGTATTTTGCTGGGAAATCACCTACTACACACACTTATTTGTTTTTTCCTATAAGTCAGACTCATGTCAGAGCCTTGTAAAGAAGGGAGGTAATGAATTCTTTAAGCAGAGCTTTGCAGCTTCTGTGTTCCTACATCAGCATATGCTGGGGCTTACATCTGACCAGCATAGCAGCGTGCCTGACCTTTGCATGAGGCTTCGGTGTTTGCTTTCTAAAGTCAGACACACATATGTTACAAGAACAGAGTGAATTCCAGAAATTGTGTCAAAACTCAGTTCCAATAATAAATAAATCATACTTTCAGCATCTCTTCATCTAACAGAGTGTGAACAGGATGGACCTGACTCATTCCATAGTGCTGTCACTAGAGGGATAAAGAACTCAAAGGGTACTTGAGATACAGGAGACAGTTCTGGAAAGAAGGGAAGGGAGGTTATTATGGCTCACAAAGGTCATAATGAATAAGCAGGAACAAGATCCACAGGCCTGAGATGCTAAACACATCCCTACAGTACCTGTGCAAACTGCTTTGCTCTTGCTGGGAGATATCCTCCCATTTCTGGAATTCACACTGAAAAGCCACAAGGTTTGGCTGCTCAGAAATGCCATTCACCACTATTCCAGGGCAAATTAACACCAGACAAGACAGGAGAGCTAATACAGGATGGCTATTTTTTCTTTTCCAGTGCTTTAGAATTCAGAAACAGCCAAGGTAGAAGAATTCTTTAACATAATTTTGGCCATCTCCATCTCCAATGCTGCAAGGCCTCCTCTGCACCAGCTGGCTACGGAGACAGGCACATGCACGCAGGAAACTGGCCTTTAGAGAGAGATGTGCATGGCATAGCTCCAAGCAAAGCGTGCCTGTCCCTGTTCTGTCCCCTTGTGGAAGACAAATGTTCAGTTTGGGAGGTTCATCTCAAACAGAAAAGTTCCTTCGATGGATTTTTTGCTGCATGCAAGAAATTGCATGAAGTCCAAACTGAGTAGGTCGTTGCAAAATTACACATACACAGAAATTTAATGAAATAAACAGAGAAGCTTCCTGCTTAGTTTAGCTACTAGGCTGCCTGCAGTGGTTCCCTACAGATGGAAAAGGAATCATGGCTAGGATCACAAGCAGCTGTTCAATAGGTTAAATTCAATAGGCCAGGGAGGGCGCAGAATAGACCAGCTATCGCTTCACAGGATTAACCGAGAGAGGTGCCACATACAAATTATTTTGCAGTCTGGCTAGAGCACCTCTTGGGATAATTGAAATTAAAGACTTTGGGTTTGAAGCCTCCCAGTTACAGCTACATGTTAGAAGGCCTGGTCTCCAGAGCACTGCGGGGACAGAACGACCTCTGGAGCCAGACATCTACATGCTAAAAAATTACTTTGAGGCTTCTGGTCCTTAAGCACCACAGCTGACTACAAGCATGGCAACTGAAGTTCACGATGCCACTCATTTAGACAGAGTATACTACATCAGTAAGTGCTGGGAGAAACAGGATCCTGAGCACTGGGTTTTGGGATAAAGCTTTTGATGGGGTGGACAGAGAAGAGAAGTTACTTAGACTGAGCAATTCACTGGAAAAGAAAACACCATTTACTGGATTTATTTTTTATTTTTTTTTGTGAATTGCTTGCAAAGATTCATTTTATTTCTTTTGTGTGGATAGTCTCAGTAGTGCAATCGGGACCTGGAGGCATAGATTGTTGCCTATTAATCATTCCTGTGCAAATGGCCAGGATAATACCTTCGTATAACTCAAACCCATTTAAGCCCCATATTTAAAATTTCACTACAGTCCCTCGCTGAATTGAACAGCATAAATAATCAGTATGGGCAAGCCTGGGCTTGAGTAGCTCGCTGTTTATCTAGTTCCATCCTGGCTTAGAAGACCATTCGTGATCATCAGCTCCAAGGTCACAACAGTAAGTTAGACTACAATCCAGCAACAAAACTAATTTTCACTGTTTCACATAATGAGCCAAGAAATGGTTAATTTTAACTAAGATGATGGGTAATAAGTGCTTAGTCAAATGCTATGAACTCTATTAAGTTCATAGATTTCCTTATTAAAATGGCAATCCTTTATTTGTATTAACTAATCCTATTCCAGCTATGCATGGTTATAATTTATCAATCATCCAGGAGCCCTGGACAGTTAGACTTCACATTAAAAAATGCTTGGTGCAAAACAGCCTTCTGCACAGTTTCTGAGGCAGCAGACCAACTGACCACTACCAGAAAGAAGAGTCTATGTACCCGTGGTACAGATGTCGTACACTGAAGTCAGTGCAGAGAGGTTGAAATATTCCTGTGCGTAGGTGATTCCACTGCCTGAATCTCTTTTCAGACGCAGCAGTCTAGAAGGGATCTGTTTTAAAACTCTGCCTTGGGTGGGATAATGAATGGTCTTTCAGTTGCATTAGCAATGAGGAAAGCTTGTAGGCAGAGCTTTCAGCTTGTCTTGTAGGTGTAGCTTTAATCATTGGGGACTATGCTGAGGGAAATAAGCCTGTTGATGTGGTGTTTCTCTGAAAAATAAAAAAAGAGCTTTCCCAGCTCCTTTAAAGAGGAGGCTGCCAATGCCTGGAACAACATTTTATATATATATATATATATATATATATATATAAAAATTTGTGTGTATGTATAAGTATTCTGCTTCGAAAGAACATCTAGGTCATGTTTTCCATACTGATCTACCGTCCATCTGCATCATCAAGGGCACTTTCACAGAAGCAAGAGTCTTATTAGGGATCTCATATGCTGCTGCAGCTTATTCCCTTAACTGAAGTTTAACCCTCAGCAGACATCTCTCTCATTTCCCCAGCAAGCAGACAGCAGTATCAGTTTGCCAGGGGAGGAGAGCTGTTTCAAGGGAAGACAACACCTAAACAAAGACAAACAAGAGATTTCATAAGGTGTCATTAATAAATGACAAGTCAACCAAACAGGTATCTCCCCTATATGCTTCCCATAAGGCCTTTACATTAAAACCTTACTGGAGATAAAGGCAGGTTCAAAGGGAATACTAGAGGCTAAAAAATGTAACATCGCCCACCTTCAGTAAAAGCCATGGCTATAAAACACAAGGTTTTTATGGGATATTAGATAAAAAAAAACACCTTAGGCACACACCGAAAACCATCATCCTCCACCCAGCACCCAGGTCTTTGTTATGAACCATTATTTGACATCTTTATTTATTCCATGTAGCACATTACCTAGTAAAACCTACCGATACCCCTGGACCAGATCACAGAGTAACTTTTACCATGTTAGAGATAAGAACAGCAAAGCCTCGTCTTTAAGGCCATTAAATGCACCATACCTCTATTGTATCTGGTATAATTACAGTGGTTTACAACCAGTGCTTTTAGCCTCTTCCAAGTCCTGGATTCACATGACTCATTATTACTCTTACAGCATATACCATACTTCTCAGCCAGCAAGAGGCTCCTATTCTGCAGCTGCATCCTGACTTAAGACTTCATGGGCCAATACCTGCTCCAGCAGCCCTCAGGATCACACACTGACCCAAATACCATGTGCTGCCCTGTTACATACCACTGCTTAGAATCACAGATGGAAAAGATCTTTAAGATCATCAGGTCCAACTGTCCCAAGGCCACTGCTACACCATGTCCATAAGCTGCAGATCTACACAACTCGTAAACATGTCCAGGGATGGTGATTCAGCCCTCTTTCTGGGTAGCCTGTTCCAAGGCCTGATGACCCATTTCAGGAAGTTTTCCTACATCACATCTTAGAGCTAGAAGCAAGTAAGGCAGGGTGGGGGAAAATCCCAAATGATCTGTACCCAAGGAAAATGATAGTGCCTACTATTTGAAGTGAGGTGATAAGAGAATTCTTTAGGAGGGACAGGAATCAGTCCAGAAGATACAGCCAGCTATTAAGATTACGTTCAAGCTGTAACAGCTGTTTCACCATATAGCAACAACACACCAAACACCACAATGACATTTGCTTTCAAATGTTAATATCCACAAACTGAGGAAAGCCCCAGGCCCACAGAGGTCACAAGTAAAACTTCCACCAAAGGAGAAAATGCCAGCAGCAATCCCTACAATTCTCCACAGATTGCCCTTGCACAGAGACCACCCCCCCCCTTACAAAGCTGTGCTCTCAACCCTGCCAGAGTCCAATATGTGCTGACATTATTCACAATTACATGCATTTTATGGTGGGTTTAGGTTTTTCTTTTATAAGAAAATCTGACATAATAGATCAAGGCAAATCTAGCTTTGAGTGGACTAGATTGAGCAGCAAACATCAAATCCCTGCTATGCTGCAAAAGGCTCAGCCCTGACTGAAACAAGGGGATGTATGCATGTAATACCATCACTGCTCCTCAGGGTGTATCACAACTGGGATCAGGGAATCACAGACTGGTGGGGGTTGGAAGTGACATCTGGAGATCATCCAGTCCAACCTCCCAGAGCAGGATCACCTAGAGTAGGTCACATAGGAACAGGTCCAGGCAGGTTTTGAATGTCTCCAGTGAAAGAGTCTCCACAACCTCTCTTGGCAGCCTGTTCCAGGTCTCCGCCATCCTCACAGCAAAGTAGTTTCTCCTTGTGTTTAAACTGAGCCTCCTACATTCCAGCTTAAGCCCATTGCCCCTTGACCTGTTTTCTGGGCACCACCGATATCTACAGTATAGCACTGCCCATTAGTATCTGCATGCATCAGAAATGGACCTTAGTGGTCATTTATAAAGACCTACAAGGGAGAGCCTGCAAATAGAACATCTTGATTATTTTCAGAGAGGAAAGCTTGAGGTGGGAGCCACACTTGAGGCTGTCAGAGAGACAGCATTACAATTAACTCATGGGCAAGGCCTAGGAGTCACCTTACAGTTCAGCACCAGTCCATTAAAGGGCAGCACTATCAAGCATTTGCCTTTGATCTGCAGAGTCTGCGGATGCACTCGTCCGGTGCATATTAATTTGTCCAAGGTGGCTGGTTATTGTCTTCTTAATGTGATGCTTTGCCTGCCTAGCACTCTCTGGGGTTTACATAAACAAGGCACAAATCCAAACCAGTGAGGCCACTGAACACACTGCCCTGCTGTCCTCTGCCCTCACTGAGCTGCCTTTGTAACCCCCAGTGAAGCCCCCTTCCTGCAGAGTAATTAAATAGATCCCTTCTGCCACAGAGCACTTCACAGCATGGGAAAGGACCTCCTCCCGCCTCATCAGGTTTAATTACCTATTAAAATGTCTCATATCGGTGCTTTTATTAAGGGATCATGCCCACAACATTAACGAATCCGACAGCCCAAAGTGGATTTCATGTCTTCATTTCTAAACAACATGGCTGAGGTCTCCCAAAGGTCCTATAGTGAGAGCAAGAGAGTCCAAAGCCATGATGCTGCCTTCAGACCGTCCTTCCTCCTCCTCACCAAACCCCGTCTCATCCCAGGGGTTTTACTCCTGAATCAAACCTGAAAGATTTCACTTGTCTCAGTTGCAGATCCTCCACAGGAACAAGGCAATTACATGAATAACTGAATCCCAAGGCATTTTTCTGGGTGGATTTTTTTTCTCCTGTTTGTTTTTTAATTGTCAAGCCCTTTATTACATATAGATGAAATCAAATGTTACTCAGCGACAGGCACAGGGAATTAATGGGGAAAGGAAAACAATAAATCTATAAGAAAACAAGATACTTTACCAAGACAACAAATTAGGGTAAAAATTGCTCAGACTGCACAAAATGCTCTCCAGGAAAGTGCAAGTTATAGTTTTCTTTACAGCTTCTAAGAATGTGAGTCATGGAAAACTGCTTTCTCGTACTCCCACCTACATTCAGTGGTGAGGATCAAAAGAGTGAACTATTAAAATGCATCTGCAAGGAGAGCCTGGGCTGGTTTACCTATGTGTGATGGAGGGAGAGAGAACAGCAGAGCCCCTCACGGTGCTGTGACATGAAATGCTGAAGCCTTTTAAGCCAGGGTGAGGGACAGAGGAGCAAGAGGGTTGCGCAGAGTTCCCTGAGCTGGAGACAAAGAGCATCACTGTGGGGCACGGTGCAGCAGTGTTGGCAGAGCACGCGGTCAGCGCTGAGGCATTGGCTGCAGACAATAGCCTGGATTAGCTTGGCAGCCACTATGTATATGAATTTATGCACTACTGTATCTGCCTGCAATTAGAAAAGAAAGGCAATAAAGCTCAATGAAGCCAACCCTGCATCAGAGCTACGGCAGGAACCCTTCCAGCCTGACAGTCACAGCAATGGCACCAAAACACAGGACTACGTTAAATTTATGATTTCTCCCAAATCATCTACATGTTTGCACCAACATTTCTCACAAATTCACAGATCCTCATTTTTTCACCTCTCAACACTGGGATTTTACAGTTGTTGAAGATTAAGGCAAATTACATTTTCCCCCTCTGTTCAGACAAAACCAAGGTGAACAAGGGAACCTCACAGAGCACTGCCAAAAGCAACTTAGCAGTGAGAAGGAAGCAGAAATGCAGGGGGTGAAGTCCCAAAGACTGAGGTGCCAGGTGATAACTCACACACCAACAGCCCGATCTACTGCTGGGTTTTAGGGAGAGGGTTGCATGAGGCTGTGTTGCATTGTAATGGAAAAGAAAATTCAGGCATGAAATAATTTGAGCTGATTCATGGCACTCACAGAGCTGCACGTTTTTTCCTTTTTTGAGTAAAACAAAACTGCAGAATCGATTTCTCTGAGCCAAACATCTTGTGTGACAAATATAAAGCTGTATTTAAAATATCTGGCAGTTTCACTCTCCTCCAACTCAGCATAAGAATTCAAATCATCAGGGACACTCAAGCTAAGAGCTAAAGCAAAAGGAGAAGATGTGCAATTATAGAGGCTAGTTTGAGGCATGAGAGGGTTGGTTATATTCCTATTTCCCCTCTCCTGAAGATTGTTATACTGTGACTAACACACTCCAGAAAATACAGCATGAACTTTGCATTAGGAAGATGTCGGGGTATTTTTCCCCTGTAAATACATTAGCAGTAGTTACCACAGGAATTCTACCAGTGTCTTTAGATGCAGCCCTGCTAAAAATTAAACAATTCACCTTCCTTTTGCAACATCTAAGTCTTCAGTATCAAAGCAAGAGTCTTTGAGGATGTAAAACAATGTTTCAGACATCACAGCTTGATATAATATTTGTATTTTTTCTTGTGATGGCATCTGTGTATTTACAAACTGGAAGCACATCGTAGTTCCTTGGGGAGCAAAACTTATTTCTTCAACTAATCTCCTTACTGAGAGAGGAACAGAGATCTCAGCAAATACACTGAGCTGTAAAAGCTTTCATCCCTGGGACGAAGCTCACCAAACAAGTGTGCTACATTCATTAGACAGAGTAAAGGGAAATACCATCGCTCCTGGCTCTGACAGCAAGAAGATACTCAAGCCTGCATTCAAAGCCCTATCCAGCTTCACACGGAAACCTATCACAAAAGCTGTGGGATACAGAAGCATCCTGACAGAGCCTCCTGCTCCTCACCAGAAGCATCCAACACGTTTATGTAACCTGCCCAGAGAAACATTGCTGGCCTTTACACAATGTTTTATCAGACCCCACACATCAGACCCAACTTTAGTTTTATACTCCTTGCTGGAATAACCTTGCAGAGAGGAAATTCATTAACCTCGGCAGTGGCAAGCTCTGAGCAAAGCATGTAAATATAAAACAGGGAGAAAAATCAATTCTCAGTACATGCTAATTGACTCCTGCCAGGCAATGTGTATCAGGAACAGGAAGTTTGCGTTCCAAAAACCTCAGGCTGAATCTCTAAATCCTCTGCTCAGGTCAATCTCTTATTAAAGTTAAGGGAAATTCAGATAAGAGATTCTGCAACTGGGTTTTCATCTGAAGTTCAAAAACTCACAGTTACTTTTCTGGAAGAGTTTCTCCAGTTCTGCCTGAGAGGCTGTTTCAAGCAGGAATCCTGTATTCTGGGCTATAAACCCCAAGTGGGAATTTATGTGAACATAGAGTAATCACAGCGTTGCAACACTGGTTGTAATTAGCAGCACTAGAGTACACTACAAACACACCACGTTGGCATCTGCTGCTGCTCTGTCCTAGGAGATGATCCCTGGGGAATTCATAAACCGAGCAGAGTACAGCCCTGACTTGAAATCTGTGCTTGGAATAGAAATCCCTGGAGAGAAGGCTCCAACCGAGTCAGGAAGCTGTTGCTGGCAAGGCAACCCAGATCCTCCACTCCATCAGAAGCAGTGTCGCACTGAAAGGTCAACATGTTGTGCTGTTGGGAACATTGTTTTAGGTGAGACATCCAACAACATGGTAACGATCATCTGTCAGGTGCAGGGGGCTTCTGCAGGTGACTCCAAATGTTGTGATAAGCCAGACATTTTGTACTGTCTGAGCTTGTATCAATGGCAAAACCAGGAACTGCACAGAATAACAAAAATGAAAGGTCAAGAGCTGCAGTTCTGGAGCCTTCTCAACACTTCTCACCTGCACCTCTAGGGTCTGGCACCTTTCTCTAGGAAGGCAGTCTCACTAATCATGGTCTGTGGCTACTTACCATTTCCCCAGTTCAGACCTGCAGCTGTGTTTAGCTGTTTATTCAGCTGGGACACTTCTCATTGGGAGTCTCTAATCTAAGACCCTCAGAAGCACCATCTCAACATGTTACTCACGAACTTGAAGATGCCCTCGCGTAGAATGGTACCAAGATATGCTCGTATGCAATCCCCTTATCCAAAGCACAAGGTCCTTCTGAGCCTTTCCTTCAGCCCAGTTACACAGAATGGCCCAGGACTCTCTCAGGTCCCTAATCCAGGCACCGGTCAGAGTTTAGTATTCCAGTTCAGGCTTGGACAAGTCAGACCCAGTAGCCAACACATAGCCAAGTATGGACGTGCCAAGTCCTCGTGTCCTAGGAGCCCCCTCTACCCTGAGCATCTCTGTCCTGATAATAAGCCCTCTCTGATTAACATGAGATGAGGCAAGATACAGTCGTGTCAAAGGCAGACAGGATTCATCAAATCCTTCGCTCATCACACAATTGTTTAGTATTAGCTACTCTTACAACTCAAACAACCAGCCCGTGTTTTCATTGTCTAATTTTTCCCAGTTTTCCTTTGTATTGATGTGTTTCTACACTACATCATTACGCAGAGCTGCCACTTGCTGTTCAACAGATGCTGCTATTTATGCCTGCAAGAGAATTGACCTCTAGACGTGGGTGTGCTTTGTTTTCAAAGCATTTATTTCCTTTTGAATGAAAGTCACCAAATTAAAGCAAGGTTGGGATTTTTTTCCCCCATTTTCGCAGTATAATAGAATACACAACCATAAAACAAAGTATGCTTAAACACCTTTTCCAAATCAAGTAGAAACCCATCCATCTTAATAGCAACGACAATGAATACCTCTTCATACACACTCTGAACACAGCAGATGCTAAAATGCTGTTTAATCTTCTTTAGAGCACTTTAGGTAAAAAAGCTTTGGCTTTCAAATATGTACGAAGGAGGTCTGAAAACTAAAATGCCTTGAAACAGTTTTGCTCAGGGGCTAGTGGGATCTGAAGTGACCTCTATAAATTTTCACATTCCCAAACTTAATTTTTATCAACGCCTCTCTCCCTTTTGATGGTTTTAACTCTGTGGGAGGTGGGCGATGCCTTCAGCACATCTAAAACTTTTAAGCATTTTTGATTTATTCTCCTTGAAAGGTTAGGATACCCGAGGCTGAAGCTAATGACTGCCGATCCAGTGAACTGTAGATTTGCCATAATCACTTTTTCAACCCCATCATGAGGAGAGTTTTACAGTTTCTACCCGATGTTCATAAAAAAAAAAAACACCAAACCACGCTGCAAGCCCCTAGAGTTTTAAAACTCTGCAACTATTTTATAGAAGTTACTATTCTTAACAAGTTTCCTCTTTACAAAAGGATATTGCACCTTTAAGCTGGTTCATTCCCATGGACAACCCAGCATGAAGGGAAGGTTTACCCCATTTAATCCTCCTCAATAGTATAGTGTTGCTCACCTTCATTTGAGCGATGAGAAAAACACGCCGCATAAGGGCTGAAACAGTAGCACAGGATTTGACTCACATGTAGAAAATACCACCATGAACATCACAGCTGGAACACCGCAGAGCAAGTCAAGAGCTTCTGCACATACAGAACAAGGGCCTAATGCAATCAAGGCTTCAAGAACCTTTCTGATCATCTCTGATAGGCCCTGGACAAGACCTTAAAGCAGAGCTCAGGAGGTGGTTGTATTTGTTCTTAAACTTTTCTCTAGCCACATGCTGTCACTGGATTCTCTTCACAGCACTAAGAACAGACAGAAGGGTCACAGCTCTCTGTACCTCCTGCACTTGGCTCAGGATGAGGCAGACACTTGTCCTTTTCTCCATGAATATCTACCAACTCATCCACTATTTTCTTTCTTAGAAATGCCTTGGCCAGCTCAGGAAATGCTGTTGTCACCTACAGACAGCTCTCTTCTGATTTTCTGTGCAGCTCTTCTGCAGTTTTAACCCACACACACTCATCTTTATTCATGTAACAAAGCCCATGGTGTGCCCCAACTGCTCTGGGACAGGGTCTGAACCTGTCAAGCATGACCTGCCTTAGCGGTTGCCCACAGGTCTGCTCTGACTCTAGACACACACAATGAAGAGTTGCTGGAGATGCCTTCACAGCAGTCAGGGACAAGCAATGCTATGTTTCTTCACTACAGTGTGGCAGACAGTGCTTTGGGAGTGAGCACCACCTTTAATTACAAATTTATTAGCCCACTCTAACTGCAGCCAGAAGGCAGAATTATTAGCACACACTTTATTTCCATCAGACCTTAATTGGCTTCTCTGCTTCAGTCGAGTCAATGAGATATCAATGTTCTGCTCTCAGAGAAGCTATACTTCATTCTTTTTAACATTGAAAGGGGAAATCTTGTGAACAGTGCTGCACTTGACACTTCACTGACTGAAGTCAAGTTAAATATTTTCAACTAGAGGCAGACCCAAAAGCTAAATTTTTCTGAAACAAATGGACCTGTTTTCCCTACATCTGCTTAACAGAGCACTAAAACTGGTATCAGTGTTGCCATCAGCTTCTAGAAAGAATATTTAAGGAAACGTAGAAGAAGTTGCCTTTCAGAACCCATCTTCTCCTCACCTGCCTTGTCCTGTGCTCTGTCAGCACCTAAACCTCATTCCAGAAAGATACAGACACCTATTGTACCAATATGCAATTAAGTGGGGAAATGGAGTCAAGTCTGCCAGAATATTAAACAGCCCCACTCCAAAGCCAAGGTTGTTAATAATGAGTCCTATTTTCAACTATTCCCTACGTTCTCCAGTTTGACCATGAAGAACCTTTCTCCTCATGTCTTTACAAGAAAGCAAACAATTGAGTCAAACTTTTATCCCAGCATCTGCCCATCTTCCAGCTCTGGGGCTGCAGGCAACCAATGTCCCACACATAGAACAGCTCACCTCAACCAAGGGAGCATAGATCACTTTATACAGGAAGAGACAGTACACACCTGCAGCAGTAAGGACTCTCTAGTTAAACCAGGGCAAATTTTACCTTTATTTACATTACAGAGTGTGCTAATGGTACCCAGGTAATGGCTCGTTGGCACTGCTGGAGACATTTTGAGCAAGAGAGGCCTCACTAAGCCTGAGAAGGTAAAAAGGTGATTCCTGCAGTGCTTTACCATCTGCTTTGATGTAGCTTTCTTTTTTTTCTGAGAGCAGATTTTAAAGTGTTGAAGATTTTACAAATGTAATGAATGATGCTTTATAGCATCCTGGAATTGGATGTATCCATGGAGTATCCATGACAACTGTCTGCTGTGCCAAAGGACTTTTAGTCAGATACCCATTGCCTGGTTTTTTTAAGGTCCTAGCCGGGTTTCTCTCTTAATCCCTAAAGACTTCACTGCCTCCAGCTGTAATGAGAGACAACATCCACAGCTGTGAGGCTTCTCAGCTTTGGCTGGTCCCAAGCATAGTTAGAGCTTAAAGAAGATCTACCTAAAAAATTGTACTCAGCATAGACAACTAGCTGTAAAGTCCCTAAAAAACCCACACTTGGTTTCAAAACAAAAAAGTACTAAAAACTCCACAAAAAAAAAAATTAACACCCTCCCCAAACTGTTTTCATTGTAACAGCTAAGGAGACCAACCAGTACAGAGCCTCAGTGGACAATAAAAAAAATTATGCTGGGCATGGTATAGCCTACCTAAGGACACCAATACCCACACCCCAAACACACCCCCCCGAATGCCTTTGGAACACTCTTCTTTTTCTGGCCAAGTCTCAAGGTATGGTGTATCAGTTATTTTTTATGCATTCTTTCCCTAAAGAATTTCTCTTTATTCTGTCTGTCACATTACTTTAGTGGCACTTAGGAACCGATCTGAATGCACGTCCCTTGAAAACGCTGTGACACAACTATGGGTCAGATCATAACTTCACAACTTTGATCCATTACTAGTTCTGTTTTCCAGGGAGATCTCACAGCACAAACCTCTGCCTCAGCCAACTACAGCTGCTGGTGCTGCTTGTTACTTTCAAAGAATGAGCAGAAGTGGCCTTTTCTCCCCTAATTCCCCAACAGTGAACATTAAAGCACAGTACACAGCCTGATTCTCTTGCTGTGATTAACCAATTTTCGGATCAGGCACAATTGATTTGACCATATATGTTATTCACAAACTTTTGTCTTTTTAATTGTAAAAATAAACCCTTCTGGGTTTTAGGATTTTCAGCTGTCCCGGGGGCTCAGAACTGCACTGTTTGGCACAAAAGCCCCAGACTCCAAGCCTTTAACTCCTTGCTTAAGTATTTACTAAATTGGACACAGAAAAGTCCCAGTAAAGCCTGGGGGATGAGGGACTCACATCTGTAAATTTAACCATTGCTCAGGTGCTCTGAGACCACTGCAAAGTATTGTATTCCCCATCTTAAGGTGTTTAAAGGCTTCCAACAGTTACAAGTCACACTGGCCTGATTCTCACTCCATCACACATACACACATGGCCACACAGCTGTGAAAAGCTGCTGTGGAGAGCGTGAACAGGTTCTGCTCTACAGCAAGTCTGCTTATCAGATGGATGGCAGAACTTCTGCAGGGACCTAGAGAGATACAAACTGAGATGCTGCTGGTAAAGAATCTGGAAAAAGCATGACAAAGTTTCCACTCTAAGTACAACAGCGAGGCTGCTACAAACAGGATCCTCACAAAGGTTAAGACACAAGAGCCCTTTAACTGCAGCTACCCAACAGTCAGCAGGAATAAAGCCCCAGGAGATGAACATGACCAAGCTCTGCTTATTTGTTCCCTAGGACAGATAAGGGGATAATTAGCCTGACAGCAACACAGTCCATCCCACTGGTATCACAGAAATTTTAAGACCAGCACAGCAGCATCAGCAACCTACCTCATACAACTTGCTCACAGGACAGATCTCCAGACAATGTACTTATTTCCACTTATTTTGTCAGTAAAGTTACTGAGTGGGCAAGATATTAAAAAACACACCCCACCCTGAAATCCTTCCATGATGTTGAAGATTATCTTGGAATGTAGGTTTTAACTAGGAAGCTCTTAGAGCACCGTTATAATTTGAAATTGTTACGACTTAAGGGAATTTTCTAACTGGGATTCAAGTATTCTAAAACTGAAGAGGCAAGGAAAATGATAACAGAAATTAATTAACGGAATTAAACCGAGTCAATTGAATGCTTTCATGTACAAGCTAACACAAGGTTTGTATTCAACAAATGAGAAGGTAAATCAGAAAATGTCCTTTATGTACACCCCTTAAATCTGTAAGTAATTGATTTCATGCATTTTGCATCTTTATTAAGTTACAGTTAACAACACATTAACATAAATAAGAGACATGACTGCAGTAATGGCTTCACTAAAAGTAAAATACAGCATGAGCATTGTAAGTGATCCTTCTTGCTGGCAATATTGAATTTGTACTGAATGCTGAAGAGTCTTACACGTCTACTGGGACGTGTTCCAGCAGGGGATTGTGGACAACTGAGAAGTGCTATGATGTAGCAACATATCACACAGACCCTGAGTTTATCCATTTTGTTGTTTCCACACCTGATGGCATGGAATTAACTGAAAGGAGGTGGTTGAAGGAGCATAGACATGGAGCAGCAGGAGCCAGGCTGGCTGAAGGAAGAACTTATCCCCCTTCCTGAGCAGAGAACACTCAAGAGAATCTATACGTACCACACAACTTTGTTGTACGCTGTACAACCCTACTGGTTTGCATTTTAAAGTCGTTTGGGTGGATTACGAAGTGCGCTGAGCAGAAATCAAGTTGCTGCTAATCCTACCCTGCCACAGACCTGAGACTGACACCAGCATGGGGTTCCTCACACAACAGGGTTTTGGGACTTCTCACACAGCTCTGCCAGCTGCAGCATCATGGGGCAACTAGGATAGGTCTAAAACACAATCATAACTATCTAATATGCAGTTAAGAATAAATTTTCTATCACCAAAGCACGTTTCTTTAATTAAAGATGAAATTAGAAGCTTTACTGACAGTAATTCTTTTTTTCCCCAAAAATCTCAGGACTGACAGCTTCCAGCTGTTCCATTCCACAAGGTCTATGCACCAGACTGCTCAACCATCTTGTTCCCGTTTGCACACCTACATGAGTCCTCAACTTAAGTATTATCAGCACTTAATTTTGCCATGATTTTCCATTAAAGCATAAGGCAGTCATCATCTCCTTCTGAATTCCTTACCATAAAGGATTGTGTGCTATAGGTTATTCCATGTCTATTCTATTCAATTGAGTTTTAAGGCATGCTGTTGGTCAAGGGTCCCTCTGAGGTACTGAGTGCATAGCCCAAACCATCCTGCTGTCAGGAACATTCTTCCTTGTACTGATTTCATACCTCTGTAGTCTTATTTTGACTCTGTCTTCAGAAACTGTTCAGATTTCTGTTTGTCAAGTATTTATAGTGTATTACATTCAATCCCTCTGTCACCCTCAGCACCTTCTAGCAATTTTCCTTATTAATCAAATCCTTCAGGCTCCTGTTAATTTATTCGCTACTCTACTCTGGCCATCTTCTCAATTACAATAACTTCACAGTGATGAAGTAATCAGAATGTAATTTATTTTGGGTGCGCTTATGTAAATACTTTCTAGAGAAGCACAGCCAAGTGGATCAAGTAGCAGTCATTTAGGCAACACAGTTCTGACACTCAGCCGTGCACCCTCCCACCAGGCACAAGAGATTTTGCATGTTATTTGCAAACTGGTCGCTGTTCAAATCCATCAATGATCTCCTTTGTGCAACGAACACTTACAGTCAAATAACCCCCACCCCATATGGTGTAAGATGACATACGTTTTACACACAGGAGTCTTGGAGAGTTAAGTCTTCAAGAAAAGAGCAAGGACAGGTCAATAGGAAAGAAGGATAAAGTGCAAATCATCCTGCCTGTTCTGTCCCCTGCAGCTCTTCTGCAGATGGAACAGAGCCTGGAATTTGTAGTAATAATGGATGCAGTCCTGCTCCTCTCTCTATGGATTATTGTCCCTGGGCTGACATACACTCTTTCTGCAACTGAGTGTTCAGCATCTTGCTTACATTCCCAATGGCTTCATGCAGGATGTGTTTCGAATGCAATAACCAGGAGTTCTGCAATAAGATCCAAATGTACTCCCAGATGATGACAGGGCAAAACAAGAGGGATCAATGAGACACTGACCATTAGTAAGGAAAACAAAACTCCAGACAATAACAGAAGGGAAAAATAATAGTAAATTCAAACTAGGGTAATTTTATTATATGTTAAGGTGGGTCAATTGAAAGCTTTTATGTTCAATTGAATGCACAGCCTATAATGAACAGGTTCATAGCCACATCACAATACTTCTATATGTGTAGGTTACGATAAAATGAAGAGCCTTGCTCCAAGAAATAAACTCCCTTTCAAAAGGCATTTCAAAAGCAGTCATTCTCAGTGTTGCTGTAAACACAGTTTTCCTTGGGTTTGTAGTGTTTTGAGGACACATCCCTTGCTCTTCCATAAGATCAATCACACCAACAAGATGAGGAGATGAGAGCACTGGATACAAAGTTGTGGTTAGAGAAGTCTGAAGCACGCTTCCGGACTCAATCAGGGTGCACTGCCAGTGCCAAGTGTTTGTCATTTCACTGCCTAAACTGGTTTACTCCTTCTCCTCCCTGCTTTGGTTTTCCTTCTTAGTGTCACTGCACCCTTCTGGGTCTCCTTACACTATGCACAGCTCAGATTTTAGAAAAGGCAAAAAGTACAGTGCAGCACTTGGAAAGTTTCTATTTTACACAGACGTTCCCAGTGTGTTCCTTTTGATACACAGATCCTGGAGCTATTTCAGTTCCTAGGGTTCCTAGGTCTCATGAGCTGAAATTCTGCATTCTTGTTCACACAATTCCTTAAGCTGCTTTAAAAAAAGCATATCACACACACCAAAATACTCTCCTTTTCACACACTCATCCCACGTCAACGTCTGCAATGCAGCTTTCTCCAGAACAGACAGAAGAACTTCCTAGATTTATTTCACCATATGAATTCTTTCAAAAAAAATGATGAAGAAAACAGTTTTGCATTGGAAAGTAAGGGGGTTTTAAGGCTGAGATGGTCTCAAAGAGCCGGAGTGTGAAGAATCACTGCTCCTGACAACAACCAGCAACATCCTTAGGGGGTTCAGGAAAGCAAACGTGGCAACAAGAGCAGCATGGAAAGTGCTATCACTCAATAACTGACTGAAATGAATGTTGTTTCTGCTGGTATGAACGAGCTGGGTTTATCCTTGTCAAGAAAGTCACGCATGGTTGTCCCGCAGTTTATTACATGGGGGTAACGATTCAAAGCAGAGATCTTAGAAGCCAGCCCATGCCATCTGTAACAGCAAGTGTTATATACAAAGTTTGCTCTGCAGAGGTTTAGTTAACATAAAAAATTAGTTTTCAAACAAAAGTCCAGCATTAAAACTTCTCTAGTTCCTTTCCCCATATGCAAACATACAGTCTGGCTTCATTGTAAACCAGCACAACAGAAAGTTCTCCCCCAAATCCATCTTCTTTCTTCCATGCAGAAACAAGTAGCTTAGCCCTGAATACAAGAAAGTCTGTATCTTTTACAATTTCAATTTCTTAGTATGTTTCAATATTGTAAAAATGAAGAGAGGTTCAGAGAGGAAAAAATATTTAAGTTATTTTTTACTATTGATTCATTTCAAAGACAACAAGAACATCCCAGCACTGGCAGCAGTGATCAGAGGAGTGGTTGCACTGCTGTGGTTTTGAAAGTGGCAAAGCAGTTCATGCAAGGGTGCCAAAACCTCTCCAGTCCCAGAGACAAGCCTGGAGAACTCATCGCCCTCGTTGCTTCTGTACCTTTGGCTCAATCTGCCCAAGTGAAATAGTGGAACCGCTGTCCTATACCTTAAAATGGCACGAGTGAGGGTCTGTAACTGCATACCGTGTCTTCTATCATTTCCAGCCCATGGGCACTACAGACTTACTTTGTTCCAGAGATAAAAGCTTCGATTCCTTCCACTGACATACACCAAGATCTGCCTTGTGGTCCTGACTGGTGCCCCTCTGCAGAAGTTACTGCACTTTGACCTCCTCATAATTTCCTTGCAATATTTGCCAAACATCAGCTCAAACTGAAAGACTCATTTTCACTGAAACTGTCCCCATCTCCCTTCCCACCCTTGCCCATGTCCATGGTTTGGCTATTGTCTTCAATTTGACCTTCTGGAGAAAACCTCATTGCTGATGCTTTCTGAATGTCTCAGAGCAACACTGCTGACTAGCAAAGTGAAAACTCTGGTCAAAGCACCAACCAACTTCAACTACCACAAAACACATTTCCCAACCTTGGCAAAGGTTCATGAACACTCTCACAAGGCCATCAGCAAGTCAGACCTGAAGGAGTTGTCTGGTAACACCTCTGATGACTGATCTCACTCACTCACATAAGAGATTTAGCTGAAACCACGCAA
Source organism: Phoeniculus purpureus (assembly GCA_028565055.1). Lineage (NCBI taxonomy): Eukaryota > Metazoa > Chordata > Aves > Bucerotiformes > Phoeniculidae > Phoeniculus > Phoeniculus purpureus. The sequence continues at coordinate 4,048,720 of JAOXOE010000827.1, forward strand.
AGTGGAATAAATTCCAGGAGCAGAGATTATGTTATACCAACATTCACATAATCAACAGCCTGGAAATTAAAGCTCTCACATTAAATGTGGAAGAAAAGGAAAATTGCAATTCAACATTTCAAATTACAAGTTGCTTCTGAAGTATTTTGATCTCAATTGTTATTTTTGATGGAAAAAGAATTTTATTACTATTATTTCACCATGTTTGCAGTATAGCAAAGTCGTTTCTCTTCCAATCTTTTCATAAAGCTGTAAAGTGCTACCATTCTATTTACTACAAGAAAATTAGTATTTTTCAAGGTGTGGTAGAAGTAAAGGAAAGCCAACAGCAACTAAGACTCTTCTAAAACAAAATACAGATCTACAACCAAGTAGCCCACAGTCATAGACATCATGTACTCTGCAATGTTATTTCCACCTTCATTCCACCTACCAGACTTTATTTATTATTGTTGCTTCTTTGCCTCCTGGAAGGACCAAGTAAAGGTGGTGGTATGTGCAGACCTATACACAGTGAGCTGCACAAAGCCAGAAAACAGAAATAGGAGAAAAAAATACATTGAGGATGGCCAGGAGAAATAAGATCAGTAGGTTTGAAGGGCAAAAAATATGAAAAAGAATTGATACTGCTGACATTCTTTTCCAGACGAAGCATATCTGGTACATCTGACTCCTGTTGTCAAGCAGAGTAGGAAGATATAAAAGGAAACCAAATATGACATGGGTTTGTGTTATTGCATGTAAGGTTTTATCTACTGCTTCGGCAAAGACAGAATATCTTTTTCTTCACGCTTACCGAGAGCTTTGAGTTGCCTAAACCCACTGATAGTATCAGAACCTCTTGGGAGATTCAGAAATCGTTTACTTACATGTAAATCATTTGATCCAGAAGAGCAGACCAGGTATCAGCCTGCAGTCATTGTGCCTTTACCTCATCTACTGAAAACACTTGGGTTTTAACACCAGCTTCTGACTGTCAGATTTTATTTCTTCAAAAGCAACCAGCCTACACTCCAGATACACAGGAGTACAACTGTAGCTACAAGGGTTTTCTTACAGGTCTCCTCAATAAATTTAGGATCTATAATATGAAGTTGACTGATAATAACAGATTCAGAAGATAGAAGGAAGAAAATAACCCTAGATTTCTTTTTTCACTCAACACCACTGCAAGGCATTAACAACTTTGAGACAATCCTTTACCAGGCTTGCTTGCTTTCCTGAGGCCATTAGAACAGTCACAAAACCCCTTTGTTGCACAAAGCCTACCTTCATCACCCTCTTTTCAGTCCAAACACATTAGAAAATTGGCTCACAAGTCCTTATGTCCTCACTTGTGCTCCCTGCCACTTCACAGAGCCAGGAGCAAGAAGGCAGAGCATAAGGGACAGCACAAGCTGCAGGTACACCAGATATTGAAGGACCTCTGATCCCAGGAACCAAAGGCAGTTCACAGTAGTACAATCCACTTTCATCAGTCAGGAGTCACCTCTCCCGAGATTGGCAAAGACTCCAGTATTTCACTGACCCAGCACTTGGGTTCTATTTCTAGTTCAGCTATTAGTTGAAGGCAGACTAATAGGGAAAATTTGTACCAATTCCTTTATAAGTGCCTCTAGATTCACTGAGAGGTAAAAGAAATTATTATTACTAGCAGAGACTGATGATTTCTGAACTGCTCTGCGCTTTGTCTGAGTCTGTCCTCATAAAAACTTCGCATGTGCCAGAAGTCTTAGCCTTCCCAAGAGCAGCATCGCTTCAAAGACACCTTAATTTTCACAGAATCACAGAATCATTAGGGATTGGAAGGGACCTCGAAGAATCATCCAGTCCAATCCTCCTGCCACAGCAGGATCACCCAGACCAAGTCACACAGGAACACATCCATATTTTCTGTGTCTTACCCTCCTCTTTAATGCTCTTTTCAAACTAATCACTAAAACACTGGAGCATTATCTCAGCAAATTTACTTAAGCAAATTTGTCCTACATATTAAATTTTTAGTAAATGTTATGTTTTCCCAGTAAAGAGGCAGCTACAGAATATCAGTCTAGAAAGACATCAGCCAGGCTTTGATACCTTCAGTTGCTTCAGAAAAATGGCCAGATCTACAGTTCTGAGTTGTGGTTGCCTGTGAGGAAGTGACTGGAAGGTAAACAGGTGTGTCAAGCAATAAACAGAATAGTAACTACCTAGCCTTATCCTTGGGTCTTCTGAGTTTATCTTCTGCCCAATGGAAATCCCAAACAAAATCAGAATAGGATGGGTGGGCACTACTCTAGGACACATTCTGAAAAATTACAAAGGAGGTGAAAACCACAAAGGTCCTTAGGGGTACCAAAGGCAAGAAAGACAGACAACACATTAGAGAGTAAAAGTAGGGTTTGTGCAGTTAATGTGCACATTGTGTGAACATTGGAATAGTGATCGCTGATACTAAAAGAGTTGGTTGCCATTTGCACTACATACACAGCCAGCTCAAGGAGCAAAGATTTCTCAGCAGTTTAGATGAGGGTTTCAAGGTTAGTACATACATGTGGCTCTACATTGCTTCATCCCCTCCAGTCCTGGCTGGAAAGAAGTTTATATAGAATGTTTTCAGGAGGAGACTTGTTCTTAACTTGATATTAGGAAATACTTTTTCACAGAGCTGTCAGGGATTGGAACAGGCTGCCCAGGGAGGAGGTTGAGTTGCGATCCCTGATGGTGTTTAAAGATCATTTAGATGTGGTTCTTCTAGATACGGTTTGGTGGTGAACCTGAATAATTCTATGATTCACTTGCACGAAGCTGGATGAAGAAAAGGGCTTTTCAGGTGCAGAAGGTTGGAAACACAATGGAGGTACTCTATACACACATCATCTCATCCTGCAGAGACCATACAAAGAGTTGGACAGACACTTGCCCCAGCTGCCTGTCCTCAGCACAAATGAGCCCTTGCACATATGGCTAGCAGGAGCATCTTCATGGCCTTTAAAAAGGGAAATACAAGAACAGATTTATATTATCAACCATCTGTGGCTAGCAGCAGCCATGACTTTGGTGTGCTCAGCGAGATACTGAGTGCCAAAAATGCAGCATGGGAGATTCACATTCCCCTGCGCGTATCAAGTAATTGTCACACCCAGGCACAATGCCAAGACTGATTTTTTCAGTACCACTAATGACTATTTCACTAAGTAGTTAATTAGCAAACTACAGAAAATGCAACTCTTGACTTGGCCCTGGCCAGCACAGAGGATGCAGTTCTTCATGCCTCTCCATGGAGACGAACTTTGCCCTATGAGTGTGTTTAAGTGTGGAGCCAACCTTGGATTAACACACAAGTGAGAGACTCTTTCTGAAATCTAGAGCAGCTTGAACTAGGTTCAGAAAAGCCCCATACACCTCAGAAGTACAGTCAGAAAGAGCAAGATCTGCACAGGTGGCAAGAAGGTTACACAAAGACCCTGCAGCAAGGCTTCAAGAAGGTAAAGTAGCACCCCAAATAACAGGCACCATGTACAGCACTGCAGCAGGCTGCCAGTAGGGCTACTAGGCTACTACAGAACAGGCCAAAATACTTTGAGGAACGGCTTGGAATAGTTGTAACATCTAATAGTAAAACCTTTATCAAATATGTCCCAGGCAGTAGCTTGCTAGAGAGTCTGCACGAACAGAGGATGAAAACAAGGTAGAAAATGAGCTTTCCCAGAAGAGAAGTCCACAATAAAATAAAATATTTCTTCTTTTCAGCTGGGAGGTTTCAGTGCTAGAAGTCTTTTTTTTTCCTCCCAAGACAGTGGGAGCTAGTGGCCTTGGAAGACCTTCTTGAATTTGAAGTGCTCATGGGAGAGATTATAGCAAAGGTAGAAAGTGCTACAGTGCGAAATTGTGAGCTGAGGGCACTATTCAAGAGTTTTAAGTTAATTCAAAAGAACTGAGCTTCTAACTTTTATGCCATTTATTTAATATTTGATTTTGACCCCTCGCTTAATCTCACAAAGAATTTTTTTAAGCTGACCTTGCTAGAAGGGAATATAACCTCCAAATTACTGTTCACATGGAAAAACTTTTTACTTGTTTTGCTTTGCACTACAAAAAGAAAGAAGGTGGCATGACACATGAACCACGTCACTTGCAAAGGTCTTCAACACACAACAGTTACACCCATTAGGATTTTTTAAATAGGCTAAAGAAATCAGCTACACAAATCCCTTCAAGGTTAGTTTGGTATCTGATAACTCCTTCATGGGCACCTCTGAAAGAATCTTATATTAATCTCAAATAAAGCAGTTTATCCATTCCAGCGCTGCTGTGTTCTATGGAACTGAAAAAGTTTACAGAGGTGCAGAGCTGGATGCAAATAGATTGGACTTTTCTCTCCTACTCTCATCCAAGTTTTAGCACTTAACTAAAATAGTTTGTGTGAATGATCCAGTAAAATACTTCTTATTGAGTATAGGCTGGCCTTGGTGACCTGGTTTAGGATGGAAATTTAACTGGATCTGTGTACAAGCTTGGCTGGGAATTCTCTCACCCATGTCTCCAGTCAGCATTCCTGATCCCAGCAGAATAACATGGTCAGAAAGGACCGGTTGTTACCTCCTTTGCTCTGGTTTTGATCCTGCACTCCTTAAATGCAATCACATCCCGTGCCTGACTCTCTTCTTTGTCAAGTGGTTGTTAAAGCACTGGTTATCATTAAGCCGGCAAAAAGTTACAGCTACCACTGCCAAGGTAACATAAAGTCACTACATCATCTCAGACAATGTAACAAACAGCTACATACTGTGGCACTCAGGGTACATGAATAAGAAAATACTGTATTTTACTCAGAGCTGTGAAGATAAATTCCCATCTGTAATTAGCACTGCACTGCCTGACCTTAAAACAGAGCCTGTTCCTTCACCACAGGGAGGCCATCAGGGGTGCAAGGCACAGAGGAACCCGTTTATAACCACGAAGATCTATTCTGCAGCCAGATACATTTATTCCTGGTTGGAACTAAAGAGTGTCTTTTTAAGTTCCCCTGCACAGGACACAAGTGAATTTACTTTCTCTTTTGTGCTGGTACTAGTGTGCCTTCTAACTCTTGCTGTTTAACGCAGCAAATCTGCGTTTTGGGAATCAGTCTTCTGTGATTTAACCTCCCTGAGCTACCCAGAAGTCAAACCCCAGCTTTCAAACAACACAGCCTGTAGCAAGAAATACTCATCTTCACCTTTTGAACCCTGAGATTGCCAAACAGAGCAGAAGGGACACACTTCTCTGACATGCACGAGGAGCCGACTCACAATTAGAATTCATTTCCTGGTGAAATACATAAAAGCAAAGTTACTTCAATAAAATACTTTGAGATCTCTCAAAGGTTGGAAGGCAGTTTAAATTCGCCTGATGCAAGTGCACTTGAACTTTCCTTTCTGTTAGACCCTGATCTATTTGCTTTTTTGCATTTCCCATGGGATGTGCCGCTACAATTTTCCCTTGATGTCTGCCATTTCTGAAAGCCCGGAGGAAATTATAAGAATAGCCTAATACAGATGAAAAATGAAGCAATCAATAGGCACTAAAATGGAAAATTGCATACATGTATATTACATTAACTGCACAGAAATACATCTTCCAGCAGTAATTGTCACACACACAAAAAAATCACACCCGAAAAGCACTTATTAACGTTATAGGAAATAATGTTGCTTTTAATGTACTTTTTACTGATGGCTTACTAATTTATTCTTTCAAGTACACTATAATTAGTAGCCTTTGCAACAATTTAGGTTCAAAAAATAAAAATCAGAGGCTATGTAGGTCAACACCAACATTGTTTACTATTTTAAAAAGGAAAACAAATCCTAAGGGATTCTAAGGCTGCTTTCCCAACAACTGCACATTGCTAGCTATGCAAACCCTTAATTATGAGACAAAGTCATAATTTGAGATGTCAATTAATGTTTTAGTTAGGTATTGAGAAAGAGGGAGGAAAAACTCAAGACAGTCTCAACATTTATGGAGGCTTTTTGAGCAATTCTCAGTGTGGTGTTTCCTACTGTTTTGACCACACCACAAGAAGTGAGAGAGATCAGAAATGGCTGTCCCTGTTATTTTTTTCAGAGAGAGGGGCACACATCTGTCCATTTATCCTACAGTTCATATCCTCAGTTAACTTATGAGAAAGCGGCTGTTCACCCACGGAGCCAAGAAGCCACTGTGTCTTCATTAGTAGATGAGCAGCACATCCTGCCTTCTCCATCTGCAGCTCATTTGTGTGGCCACAGCCTTTAAATAGGAGCTTTGCCTAGGTGATTCTCAGAAGAGAAACATGTTAATACAATAGTTATTATTAGCAATATAGTCAGCTCTCTTCAGTCCGAAATGCAACCAATTTGTACTTTCAGCTGCAGTCAGAGTGAGAGCTTGAAGCACTACAGTAAATATGTGATTACTCTTCACTATCAAGGCAGTAGACTGTAAAGTTTCTGTACAGGTACATCATGCCCAAGTCAACTAGAAATGCATCGTTACAAATCATATTCAGTTCCATTCACTAGGTGTGTTCTCAAACACTCAAACAGAGTACCATAATCTCTGAAGCTTTCCTTCATCTATAGGCCCTCTTAAGAAGGACATTAATTTTGATGCTCATTCACAGGCAACTTTCAGAGTGTATGTAATGAACATCATCCAAATACAGCCACACAAGGTGTCATTTAACCCAGGAAGCATCTCCTCCAGAGGCCAAAGAGTCCCTTGTGGACAAGAAAACATGTTTTACTTCCCTGGCTATGCTTCCTGAAAATATTCCTCCGCACAGACTCAAGAACATGATGTATCATAAGTTATTACATGTACTGTGGATATGAGGGATTGAAGTTTCTCCCTGGGGATTAAAGAGAAAGCAACAAAAAGAATCACAAGGGCTGTGAACTTCTTACTCTTCAGTAGCACATACAGAGCAGTATGTTGGTTCTGCCAGATCTCTGTACACTACTGATGAATTTCAGCAGATTACTGAAGGCATTAACGGTGTCATTATACTTCCTCTGTCCCTCAAGTTAGAAGGAAACAACTGCTGGTAACAGCACAGTTGTTTTCTTTAAACTTTTTGAAGCTTCTTTCCCCACCTCTTACAGCCTAAGGTAACTCTAGATATCTTATTACAGAACACAGTGGGATTTTGCACGTTTTCCTCTTCTTTCTACTTATTTGCACTCAAGGATCTCTGTTTAGAAGCAGCTCTAACACAAAGCGTGTGGGAGCCTCTTAAATTACTCAGAGAAATTTTTTTTTTTTTTTTTAGGAGGTGCTGCTCAAGTAAGAGTCAGATGCTGGTGTAGGCAGCATTTCCATTCAACAGCCTCCTGGCCCCACCTGCTTTATGAACACCATCTCCACAGGTTTGTTCTACGCTGCTCACCACCGTGCTGTGAACAACTGTATCAAAGGTAAACAGGCAGATAATGGCCATTTCCAAGGGACCCAACTGTTTATCGCAGCAATGCGATACACAGCAACGTCGTGTGTGGCTGGGGGAACAAAGATTGTCATTTGTGCCAGCGAGGTAGATTGGCTGCAATCTAAAGACGGATAAGAGAATACAGATGTGAGCACAATTATTTAATTTACTACTCGGAAGTACTTGAATGTTACCGTAGTTACTGTGGTACAGAAAAACCCTACTCAGCAGTGAAAGCATGCTATCGCCTCTTACTGTTCACAGCCATTATGTTTTCTTTGTTCTATTCATTCTTGAACAGATGTTGGAACTGGAGGCTTGCAGGAAGTCTCTCAGTTTTAACTAATACATTTGATATGCTTCAGCATGGACTTCTAAAACCAGAAGCCTCTCTAATCCAGTGTGGAAAGCCCTCTTTGATTTTTAACAGAGAAATGAATACTTGGTCTTCCAACTAACAAGGCTTCTCATTTAGAAGAGGGAAGTGGAATTAGCAATATGTTCTCTAGCATGTTCCCAATATTCTTTCATGAATATTTAAATAATATTTTGAGGCTTAAAGATATTTTCTAGTTTCCCACATTTAGAAAGTTTTTGGCAGGAAATAACTTTATCATCTGCCATTAAAACACAATACCAGGCAATATATGTTCCTACAAATTGTACATTAAATACCCTGTCTAGAAACTAAAACAACTTAATTGCCCAGTAACTCAATTCTTCTACTACGACAATGAATTCAGTTTGTCAAGAGAGATTAAACTCATGAATCCAATTAAACTTATCACAGACTTGTTTTAATTTCAGAACACACCTTCTTCCTCAAATGCCGATTGCTAAATGTAAAAGCAAAGGCTGCCTTGTCTTGGTTACAGCCACCAGTCCCACTGTGTAACCACAGGCAATTCAGGGTTTGGAGTTTTGAAATCTAAGCAAAAGAGCCAGGCAGCCCCTTGGTGCAGCTCTACCTGTTCCCAACTGGCAAAAGCCTTACCAGTAGCACAGCAATAACACTGAGTTGTAAATAGGTCTGTCCCACTGCAGCTTCAGCACTGGAGGAACTTCAGCCTTTCCAAAAGGCCCTAGGTAAGACCCTATCAATGAGTATCAAGGTGAGAACCAAGCATAAACAAACAAAGGCACAAGGAAAGGGAGAAAGATGAACTGAATTAACCAGCAGCACTGAAGAGCTGGTATAGCAACAGAGCTGGGGCTGAACTCAGAAGTGGTAAGGAATTGAACGTAGGCTAAAATTCAAAGATGTTAGCTGTTTGCAGCTTCTTGCTCTTCCTTTCCTTTAAATGTAGCCTCAGAAGGTAAGGACTAATCCCATCAGCACAATTTTCCCAGCTTGCATCCCCTCCTACACAGGTACCTCTAGTGCCAAGTGCTCTCTTTACAAACACCATATGTAAGTCAAGTGTGGCCCCTCTTGCATTTTCTGTGCATCTCCCATCCTGCAAAGTTTCAGGTAGATCCACCCAGGTCACTGAACAGTCACAAGCTCAGGAGTTTTTAGTTTCTTGGCCTGAAAAAAACCCAAACCCTCTGATGCTGCTGCTGTAGGTACCACTAATGAGGAATAACACAGCTGTACAAAGGGTCATTTGTGGAACATTTTAGAAAAGGGGACACTGAGGCAGCCTGGAGTTTTTGAAGTTTTCCCACTAGAAAATGCCAGTTTTCCACTAGTGTAATTTCCTAACCAAATCTGAAGTGAAGCTACTTATTCCAAATTAGAGAAAAATCCTGGAAACTAGAAGAATCGGGTTGGAAGAGCAAAATAGGAGTGAAGAAACATAGAAAGCCAGAAGAAATTGCAAATCTGACATCCCCGACAAGACAGTACTCGATAAAACCACACCTTCAGAATAAACCCCTAAGTGCTACCTTCTTGCTGTATCACTCACCACAGAGACAGGATACCTTTCCTGCTGAACAGGTACAACTGAGGCTCTTTGTAGCCAGACACTCACATGAACGCACGTGGGACTTTCCAACTTCAATTCCCACAGATCTGCCCTCATACTACACTGCATTGTTACCACTCTTGTAACCTAAGATAAGGCAAGTAAAATACTGTCTTAAATCTTTGTCCCACAAGTAGTGGTTATTTCTTGGCCTCTATTTACAATTTACAGCCACTGCAGAACAATAGCTTTCTTCATTTCTGGGAGTGGTAGGCAGCACTCTGTTACCCCTTACCTTGATTCTGGTTTTTTTGTCCTTCCCTAAAGAGCCAGGGAAGGAAGGGATGTGCTTCAGGAACTGCTGCCTCTTAAATAACTTAATGCCAATTAAGGGAGCATGTCAGATCAGTCAGGAAATGCTCAGAAAATGGACTTGCAGGTGATGTGAGAACCTCTGTAGGAAATGGTCTCTGTTGCTGATGCTCAGTGCAGTTAGTGAATTTCAACATTTCCACAGAATCACCCAATGTCCTCATGATTCATTTTGGGAAAGGATCCCTCGGTCTGACCAGTGGTGCTGGTTAACCCTCTACTGCAGACAGATTCATCCTTTAACCCACAGACTAAGAAACCAGCAAAGGCTCTGCATTCTCTCATTTCAAACTGCTATGCCTGAAGGAGTTAAACAAGAGGCAGCTTTTCCAACACTGTATTTTCCTTTGATGTGCAAGTAATTCATCTCTCCTGACCAACCCTCTACACTGCAGCCAAGGCCACAGAACCACAAGAAGCTGCAAGAGTTTGAACCCTAACTCCAGCCTGTCTTCTCCAAGCAGGATGACCTGAAGCTTTGCCCAGGTCAAAGATCTGTCCGTAGAGCTTTTCATCTTTTCACATAAGGAAGGGCAGCCATGAGACAAGAGGCACACATTTCTTCTTGCTTGCTCTGTGCAATTTCTCACACACAAGCTTCACCCTCCAGAGGTCTTTCAACATCAGATGCTCCCAGTTCCAAGAAAGCTCTCAGCTTTGAGAGCAGAGCCTCGGCTCACAGGGCTGTTTTTCTTCTTACTTCTGTAGACAGGCTCACTCTCTCTAGGTGGTAAATTATTCATTCTACATGTTCTCAATCTAGGCCCTGGCATTGTGTGTACTGTTTAATGCTGCAAGATCAATATATTCTGAAAGCTACGGTGGCAAGCTGTATAATTTGGGATCCTTCCTCAAGCTACGTAACTTGACCATTTTTGCTGTTTTTCAGTCAAAGGCAATTTCTGAAAAACTGCACACTATTTTAGAGGGGAGCAGCATGCAGGAAGGATCCAGGTACGGTGTAGTTAGTCTGCTTAATGCTGTGACCATCCCTTGTACTTGGCACTGCTGAGGGCCTCCACAAATACTGGGTTCAGATTTTGACCCCTCAGTAGGACACTGAAGGCCAGAGCTTTTTCTAGCTTCAAGGGCAATGAAGCTCGAGAAGGCTCTGGAGCAGAAGTGCTCTGAGGAGTAGCTGAGGGAACTGTGGGGGTTTAGCCAGGAGAAAAGGAGGCTCAGGGGGAGACAACCTCACTCTCTACAACTCTCCTAAAAGAAGCTGTAAAGAAAGGTTACTAAACCAAATTAGATTTTAAAATTTGACAGCAGAATATTCACGCAATACCTGTCACAGTTCTCTAATACTTCCATTCTGGTCTAATTCTAAAACAACTGTAGTTTCTAGACACAGAGCAGAAAGCAAGGACAAAAATGAATGCTAATAAGCCAGCCTCCTCCACTGGAGCCCTAGTTTGCCTCTTAGACTCTGAATTCTGTTCCCCTACAAAGGCCAGTTGGAGCATTGACTCCTTCCCATGACCACACAGGAACAGTTGTTCCCCTTCACGTTTGGATTGAAGGTCTCATTATTTAAAGGATGAGAAGGAATAAAATTAAGGGATGGAAAGGAATGAAATTAGGTGCTGGTCTGTTCTGTGCTGAACCACTGCCTTCGATTGATTAACATTAAATTCAATTTCATGCTAATCATCTCAACTTCTTGCCACATATAATAGGAACAGGTCCTGCTGTGCCTCTCAGTGCTGCAAGAGCCACCTTCCCTCAGAAAATCTTGTGGCATTATTCACTGCAAGTGTCTCTTCCGCCTCCTCGGTGGCAGCCTCCTTTTCACCTCCAGTGCTGTGCTCAGACACAGGGTCTCTGACCTCGCTGCAGCCAGAGGAGAAAATAAATCTCCCTGCTATAATAGATCTTGTACAAAGGATGGATAAATCACCACTGGGAAGAGTCCATCTTTCTTCTGTACATAGGGACAGACTGCTTGAATGCCTAAATTCTGGAAAAGCAGAATTCAGAGACATCCTCCTCAGCAGCAGTAGAGGCAGGCACTGGAAAAATCCTTATCAGCTAACTTAAAGTTTGGAACAAGCAAGGACTGTTTTCATTTAGGCAGCAGTGAGTCTCTAGGGTCATTTCCAAACAGGCATTGAATCAACTGGCTGTCGGCACAACACTGCAGGAAATCAGATCTCTTCACTGCACAGCACATGCATGGGAGATGGGGCAACCTACAGAGGAAGTTCAATAGGACTGAAGGACAATGTCAAAGTTAAGTCTAAAAAACAAGCACAACACCCTCCAGGACAGGTTACACACAGGTCCAAGGACAGTTTTGAAGTTACTGGTAAGTTTAGATGTGGGAAGTGAGTATTCTTATCTGCAACTCTTTTTAAGTGTGGATGGGGAACCAGAACGACTCTGTGCATCAGCCACCAAACCCTGCCTCTGGCAGCTGGTGGCTGTTGCATTGTCCTTAGTGCTCATAGGTGGTTCCTGCTTTCCCCTGCATTGACCTCTGTGCTCTTATTTCAGCCCAGCACTGAGAGACTCTAGTGTTTCCAAGACAGGACAGCACCGCACCATCCAGCTCCTAGCAACAGAGTACCTTACTCTGCCTCAGTTTTCTCCTCCTCTTCACTGCTTTGTGCAGGGGAAGGACCACATGCTCCATCCTGACAGATGTGAACTCTATGTAGTTCCACGGAGCAGAAGGCACCTCTCCATACAGAGGATCTCTATAGCTGCCTGCATGTTACCTTTAACTAGAGTGCTTTTAAATTATGGGCCTTAGAGATTATTCCAACTGTTCCTCTGGGGAAAAAAAAAATCCTCTCTCATTTTGGAGAGGCAAAAGCATTCCCAAAATTATGACAATGATTCATTTGAACATGATAATAAACAAAGGCATTGGCTTCAAAGACAGGTGGTAAAAGGAAAACACTAAAATAGTCCAAATGAGTCCCAGAGGCTGTTCTGTGCTGCGCAACTTATGAGAAGGCCTAATCAACAGGAGGTTCTTTAAAATCCTGTTTGTCATACTGTACCTATAGTTATCTCATGCTCTCCTCCTGCTCTGCCTGCTCTCTGTGTAGCCAGGCGAATAGTGAGGAATGTTTCTTCGACGATTCATTCAATAAAGGTCACAAAATTAATCAGATTAGTTATTCAAGACATTATTTGTCAACTTTTGCTGCTTCCACCACAAGAAAGAAATGGAGCTCCCGAGCGCTTTACACACAAAAAGGTTGTGCCTATGAACCAGCTTTGCCAAGTATTAAGCAGACTATTATTTAGCAATCCCCATACCAAACAGCTCCTACCACCCAGAGAAAGGCCACTACAAGAGACAAACTAGAGGTTTGCCCTCCAGCATCAAAATAGGGAAAAAATACATATATTTATCTTAAAGGTCGGTTCAGTCATTGAATAGTTGCTTAGCAACATTTCCTAGCAACACCACTGCAGAAAAACCACAGTGAGCACTCTTCCTACAAGTCAATTAGAAATGGTAATTTGTATGGGAAGATCCCAGCGTCCGTTCCAATTAGAAACAACAATTTGCTCCTCATCGCCAGTCTATTTGATTGGAAGCTTTGTAAATGCAACCCTTGCTCTGTTTTGCTCTGCCTCCTGCACTTCTTCCCAGGTAACAAGACTACATTAGCAGCAAGTCAAGGCTGGTGGTACAAGAAACAACACTTCAAAGTGTACTACGACCCCTACATTTCCATTTCCAAATCAATGATCAGTTTTCTTGTCCTACAAAAAGAGGCTCAAGAAACGCAGCTGGCTCTTCAGGACTTGTCAAATGTGGAGATTCCTACAGGACTTCTCCTTTGAAGGTAACTAATTCTGGCACTAGAAGTTGCATTGAGCTTTGAGAAGTTCAGACAGCTGTAGCTGGGCAGCTTCTCTTCATGTCCTGAAACACAGTACAGATAGAAACATGGTACAGCACCACTGAACTGTGACACTTGTGTGTCAGCAAGTCCATAAGCAACAGCAATGGATAAGAACCGTTTGGTTTTTTAAAAAGTAATTAAAGTGGATGGCTATTTCATGTTATTTAAAGCAATGTGTTCTGAAATCAGATTTGGAGACTAAAAGGCCTTGAGATGGAAAGGCTCACGTATTTAAAGCCATTCGTGGCCGAATCTGTCAAATCTCAGCAATGAAAATTAAACGAAGAAAAAAGGGAAAGACGAAAGTGATCTCAAATAAACAATAATGACAAAAAATAGATTTCCTATTGCCAAATGGCTATAATTTTCTAGTTGTTTATTTTCTCAAGAGCCAGAAAGCTATCTCCTACTTAATGACTTTCAGAAACTATCGCATGCTTTCACTAGTGTTTTTCCTACTCCCTCTCTCCTTTATAGGAATTGCCAGCTTGAGGGAGACTTCCTAACAAGCTGCAAACTCACAGAAACTTAAAGGTTTAGAGAGGTCCCTTCAGAATCATAGATCCTGAAATACATTTTCCCAGCCTTGTGCCTCAAAAGCCAACAGCACCGTTGCCCTTCACATGGCCCGGGATGCCTTTCACTGCCAAAACACCTGTACTGTCATTGCTCCAAACCCTCTTTTGGGAAAGGGAAAAAGCTGAGAGGAGGGCCAGCAGAAACTATGAAGCAGCAACATTAGGTCCTTGTTACTTTTCAGAGTTGGAAGTCCTAGAACACTAGGCAAGAAGACATTGTTTCCTCATCTGTCCCTATGCCTGTGACAGGGTTGGCTGAAACCCACAAAGCTCCCAAAAGGTGACTTTAGCAGCCACCAGTGATGAAGATGCTGCTTCCACTAAATACAAATAATTCCAGTCACTTATTAGCTGTTTGAAGTCCTTTAACTTATGACTTAAAAAAAACTCCAAACCGCTAAATTTTTCAAAAGAATCCACATGGCCCATAGGGCACCTGTCAAAACTTAGTTTCTACCCACAAGAGCATTTCTGCCTTTCCCAACTTCCAAATTCTGATGCAACCCTACCACTGAGACCTGCTCCTCCCTGTATGCACAGGTTGGGCTGGTGCTCAGGTAAGGCCCTCCCCCTACGTAAGATACTCTCCATTACAAAGAGTATCCAACAAGGGATGGTTGCTTTGCAGTGGCCAAAGCAGCTGGGAAAACATGTCTGGAAATGTCTCATTTCTAGTTGAGAAATTACATTAGAGCTCTAGTAGCAGCTTTACAGTCACTGTTAAGGGAAAGCTTGTTAATCTGTGAAGCCGGGTGGTGAATCTGCAACCCTCTGGCTGACTATAGCTAACTACTGATTTCATAAAGCCCCCAGCAAAATTATTCAATAATAATAGAAGAGGTAAAACCCACGATGTGTGTTTTACTGTGTAGCTTCTCAAAGTTGTTTGAAAGGTCTATATAGCCTTTAGCAAGGAAAAGGTTCCCCATACTTTCCTGAAAGCAATGTATCTGGTAATAAGGTAGTATAATCAAAAATCAGACCTTCCTCCATAGCAAACACATTCTGATGGTCTGATTTATGTGACAGCATCTGGCATCAACTGGGAGATGGATCTGCCTATACCGTCCCTTTAAAGTGAACACAGTAAAAATGCCAAAGGAGCACTGAATCTCCAGAGCCAGCAGGGGAGAAAACAAACCTAAGCACATGAAATTCTGCAACAGCTAAAACATAAATGCACTGAGTGTGACTGATTGAAATAAAAGGGCCTGAAACAGGTATCACTGTTCCTGGGTGAAAATGTGAAGAGGTGAAGAGGGAAACAGGGATAAACCATGGGGCTCCTCTCTCCTTATCAACCTCTCAGCCTCTTCAAGAGTTATATTATCTCCTGCCTGAGGCTGGGCTGTGGGTCTGCTCCCCACTGCTCTTGCTGTCCCCCATAGCTGCTTGTGGGTGTTTGCCTTGCAAAGCACCCTGTTTTCTCCATGAAGGAAGCAGTCTTTTTGTCCAGGATCAACCCAGGGTTGAACAGAGGCAGAGGGTACCGCAAGCACAGCTTTTAAAGAAAAGTTATGAAGAAAAATAATCAAGCAAAGCACAGCGTGAATGAGGAAACCACATCACCCCCAGCTAGAACCACTGACACTCACTGGACATGAATCCCACTTCACAAAAGTTAACTGTAGTGAAGTGGTTAGAAGTTGCTCTTCCAAAGCCATGATTTGGGATTATGTAAATTCTGTGTTCAGAGCACAGGGAGCAATTTATAGCCTTTTACCAAAACGACAGCACTGAAACTGTGTTTGCTCATCCCTCAAAAGGCCAGAGAAGACTTCTACAAAAGAAATGAAAAGGTAAGATTTGAAAAGCAATTTTAGAATTTAAATGAGAAAGTAGTCATTATGCCTTCAGCCCTTCATGACAGACAGAAGGGCTTTGTTATAAAGTTAGGCTGGAACCAGCCCAACCTGTCAAGAAAAACAGAAAAGAAACACACAAAACAACTTCTCTGCATTAAGAACATCACGGTATTAACAGTCCAGAAGTCCAAGATGCCCTCACTCGCAGGAAGGCAAGAGAATAGGTCACTGGAGAGCCCCATTTAATCCTGAAAAATTTCAGAGCACCCAGAAAGGATCCTGTAGGGTAACACACTGGCAACATGAAAAGCATTACAGTCTGAGCATCCCAAACTCCTTTATGTTCTTAGATGCACTCAACCATGGAAAGAGCCAACTGCTCCTCAGTGGAGTTAGCTGCTCAATACTGACCCTGCTGCAGTCCAGTGACATGGCAATTCAGCTTCCTCAGTGCTTATTTGATGTGGATGAGCTGGAGTCAGAAGACAAGAAAGAGGAAAAACAAGACAAAAGTGCCAGAAGATGACTTCTCAGGTCAAAGCCCAAGAGGAGAAGTGAGCTTCCTTACAGTCCTGCCTTCGCCACCTTAATCCAGGCTCCCAAAGTCCCCACAGATACAAGCTACCTCATCTCCTTCAGCAGAAAGGACTCAGTTAACTGCTTTGTAGTAGTTAAGCAAAAGGAAGTCTCCCTGTCCCCATCAGGGGAAGAAAGTCTAGAATAAAAGGCAAGTTCAAAGCCTGCCTTTGTAACAAAGAGGAAAAAACACATGTGAAGAATACTGGGGGACAATTACAGAATAAGCCTAGGTCACTGAAAATATCTGATAGCCTCAGGGCAAAACTCAAGTGTTCCTGGAGACATCTGTGCTGAGCATCGTGTCCATTCTTGTTTTAAGTTCTCCTTTTACGGACAAGCCCAAGTGCCTGAACGGTTATTTGCAGAATACTAATAACCACGGTTTGCAATTGAAATGAAGAAAACAGAAACCAGCCGACAACCTTATTAGTAAGCAAGATAGGATGCAAACCTCAAGCAGCAGAAAACCCCACAATTTTATTTGGCACATTGCCACTATGAAAAGCAGCTTTACTCAATAGATAAACCCATAAAGTCCCATTGAGGCTTCCTTACGCAAGACCAGTTCACTGGTGGTTAGACAAACACGGGGTAAGTCATTGGCCAAATCTTTACTGACAACAGAAATTTTGCACCATTACCTCAACAGAGAGTCAAAAGAGATGGGAAGGGGAAAAAGGAGGAGAAATCTCAGTGTAATCCTTTTTTATTATTATGGACTACTCAAAGCAAAGCCTGATTCATCCATTAGATTTGCAATTTAACTGAAGAATGCAATGGGGGGGTGGAGGGGTGGGAGGAATTTGTCCCTTCCACGGATCAAAAGACTTCAGTTTCTAAAAAGAGTTGTTCTGTTTGAAAGCACTGCACATTTGTCAAGTCCTCTCTTGCCAAAGGAACTACAAGTTCTTTGCAGAAAAGTCTCACACAAGAGTACATCAAGAAAGATGTAAAACAGAATCCTAAAAGCAGTCTGGTTTTGTTGGCAGAGTACTTGTTCACCAGCAGGTATCTCCAGCAGCAGCAATACCTCCATGTCTTCCTTGAGAGAGGACCACCAGTTTAGGACTGTGGAGGGGGGAAATCTCAATGTGTTTGTGACTGATTCTCTGAATCTTCACTAGCTTAGCACTAAACAAGTGCAACTGAAATGACCTGTGTTCCCAAATTCAGAAGGATTTGATTTATAAGTGGAACAGCCTGCTACCTCTCACTTTCCCTGTTCGTTCTTTGTAAAGCACAATCAAAAAAAAAGAGCTGTGAGTGGAGACCTCCCAGGATCAGGTTGAACAACACTTCCATCTGCTCTAAGCTTCACTCAGAAGAACGTGAAGTGTCAAATGATCAGCCATGCAGGATTGGGGTGTGTTCCCACACCTGTGACAAGGCTGCAGATCACTCCTCCAGCAAGCCAAAGGAGCAAACAGGAGTTTGGCCTGTCGCTCTCCATCCTCACAGAAAAGCAAAGAGGAAGCAAAATTCTGCTGCTGCTGCTGTTCAGATTTTGCATCTTCCTACTTGCACATTTTCTTCAGAGAAAGGAGAACAAAAGGAACAGGTTTTGCAGAGAACATTCTTTGCCTCCTCTAATTGCAGCCTTATTACCTGTCAGGATTTCGTCTGCTTCAGTGGGTATCTGCCCAGAAACAACTTGAGAGCAGAAGGTGAAGGCAAAGGTAAGTTGAAGTCTCCTCTGAGATTTCCCAGCATTTCAATGCAAAATCATCCACAGCAAAATGGATCAGCTGTAAGAGTGGCAAAGATATAACATGTTTGGCAAGCATGAAGCAGCAGGAGCAGCTACCCAAAGATGAAAAGCGTTTGGGAGGTGACACAGCAGCACACTGCTGACTGCCTGGAAAAAACTTCTGCTCTGAAAGGCATAGAGGAACCAGATTCCCAAATGGCAAATCTCAAGTACACCTACACGTTTCAGCCATGTGCAAGGGCTGTTCACACACAGCTTTGTAATGCAAAGGACCAGCGACTGAAGAGCTTAACAATGGGTCACTGTTCCACACCAATTTGTAATGGGAGATGGGAAAGAATCAGAGTCTTTCAGGTTGGAAAAGACCTCCAAGATAGAATTCAACCAGGAACCCAAGTGTCCCAAGCCCATCACTAAGCCATGTCTCTAAGCTCCAGATCTCCACAACTTTTAAACAATCTGCAGATGACGATTCAACCTCCTCCCTGGGCAGCCTGTTCCAAAGCCTGACAACCCTTTCCATGAGGAAGTTTGTCCTAATGTTTAGCCTAAACTTGCCCAGCACAAACCTACGTTCTGCTGCTCATACTATTCTGCACCACCAGCACCCAGTCCAGAGAGGAAAGTTCAGTAACTGCTACTCCCTCAAAAAAACCCCAAACCCAGCCTCTAAACAACCTTACTACAGCCAGGGGCTTCAGCAGGAGTGTGGGCAGCTACACATATGGATTTTGCTAACAATCATGCAAAATATTTCACAGGCATTGGATTCCTCCAAATACTTGCCATTCTTCTTGCCTTGACTTTTAGGCATCTTGAACTGCCACGCAGCCACAATCAATCTTAAGCAACAAAATACCAACAGAGGTGGGTGCGTGGCTGTATGCTAGAGGAATATTTGTCACATGAAGCCATATTCATCTGCCCTACTTCAGATGTGGTAAATATGCTGAACGTAACTGCAAACCCTTAGGCACTGATGCAGCAGGCTTGGGCACTTCAGCCCTGTAACACCAGAAGCTCCATTTAAGATCACAGGACACCTTATCTGTAGCTCTTGCTGTTGTGCAATTGCTATGGTATCCATGTGCAGAGAAAAGGGAGCATATTAGTGAGTGCAATGAACATATTTCTTCCCTAAACATTCTCATTGGAGTGCCTCGAGAGTGGCTTAAAGCACAGGTCAAGAAGTCTGAGCAGTTATTGCATTGAAAAGATGAGACCTGAAAGGCTCCGAAAATGAGAAATGCCAACTGTTGTGATTACCAAACACTGATCTTAAAACAGATACCACGAAAAAGAGAAAGTCTTCAAAGTCTTCAAAGGACAGTCATTTTTCATTGCCTAACAGCAACAGTTCCATTACAGCACTATAATACTCCCCATGTACTATAATTACACTGGCCCACAAGTACGACTGAAGGTATTTCTCAAAACTAGTTTCTATTCGAGTGGAAGTCATGGACTCCCCGCTACCCATGCTGCAAGTGGGACCTGGCACTGGATGGGGGACGTAGAGCTAGATGATCTTGAAGGTTCTTTCTGACCCAAACCACTCTGTTTATTAAATTAATTAACAGCACAATACAGTACACCCATGCACACAGCCCGAATAGTTGTCTTGGTGTTAGCCTTGAGGCAGGGCCTGGATCCAGTAGCAATTACTTTACCAATTAGAGCACTCACACAGCCTGGATACAAAATAATCCTTCATATTAATGTACATATTAATAGTGTACTGCTGAAAAAGCAGCAGGGGAAAGGTGGGGGGGTAACCTAGGAAGCAGGTACAGGGCACATACGTAGAAGCTATGGCTTAGTCTGTTAACAAATACTCAGCTCCTCTGTACCATCGTGGGAAAAGCAGATGAAGTACCACAACTCCCACACCAGTATGTTTTGTTCTTCTGAAGATAAGGAGCCACTACAGCTACCATTTTTTGCCAAGACATCCAACAGACCTACAGATCTGATAAAAAGAAAAGGCAGCCCATGCTGTTCAATGTTCCTTTACCACTCTTCTGGTTACAAGAGCTCCACAATGGCCACCTGTTTCCTAAACAACCCAAGTGCTCCAGAAAAGAATGAGAACCAGTTTATACCAATACACAGCACACTGCAGGTAATGGTATGAGTCTTGAATCCTCATGTTTGCATGAAAGTGCAGTAGGCTTATCCAAGCTCTCACTAACATGCTGTATTTGTACCAAAACAGGTGGATGGTTTATGCTGTATTCTGCTTTACTCCTACAGATCTTTCACTACACTGGTCCTTCACCACCTCCCCACTGCCAGACCCTAGAGTACTTAGGGTATTGCGAAGTTTTTTTGGCAGCCTTTGAAGCTCGGGATTTCACTAATTCATTTCCATGCTTTACTTCTTCTAAAAGTTCCATCGTGAAGTCTGCTCACTCTGGAGAAGCAACACAGCCCCAGCATTTCTACCAAGAGCTTCAACGGTAAGTGGGGCTGAAGCTGCCATTCCTACCAGTGGAATGCCATTGCCAGGTTGGCGTTCACTGTGCTCCCTCTTCCCTAGGGCCCACCTTTTCCTTCATCTTCAAGCCAACATTTCCACCCATCTCTCCACCAAGTGACACCACAACGAGATCAACAAAACACAGGATGTCACCATCCATAAGTGCCTGCTGCCTTGTCCCCATCTCTTTGGGCTCTTTTCCTGACTCCTGTGAAAACCCAACCACAGTCTTGCAGCTCTATTATCTTGTGACTGTCATGCAATTTCTCCAGAGCAACTCCTGCTCTTGTTCATAGAAGTCTTCTAGGGTACAGACGATAGCTTCTGCAGATAAGGGGCATGACCTCAGGGATGAGTAGAGTCAGCTTGTGACACCGTTAAGATGTAACGCAAATAATATTCTGCACTTACCCTCCAGGCATTTTGTAATGAAGCTTCAGACCCTTGAATTACAAGCCACACAGTTCCAACTCCCTGCCTTTAAATTATCAAGCTACAATATATACAAGTTCCTGCTACAAGGAACAGACTCAGATTCTCAAAACTGAGTATTCCATTTATTTGAATTGGGACTAGTTGAGTTAAATTGATTTTTTTAATGTGTTTATCCTCTATAGGGAACTTATTTCCCCCCACCTTCTTAAATGCTGATTTGCTGAAACTGTGCCTATCCAATACTCATTACTGAAATGCATGGAAAGCTGCCAGAAGAAGTGAAGCCTTCTGGACTAAACAAGGGATTTATTACTGAGAAACCAAAGCACAGGGTAAAAATCCATCACAAACTTATTGATTTAAACTGATGGTAAGTAATCACACACAATTTATATTAAGTGAAACATACTGCCATCTAATTTAGAGTAAGTGAATTGAACGCTACTGCTCTGACTTCTGTTTAAAAGCAAACTCTAATTGATATCCACATACAAATAATTGAAGCCTTCACAGAACATGAAAAAACTATTCTGTTATCTCTGTTTATTAGTTTTGATAGGTCATTTTTTCCTATTTAAAAACGGTTATACCATAATTATACTATTATATTTCAGTAAGACATACATAAGCTCGAGGGCAAGTTAAATAGAATTGGACAAGTACTTTGCCTACACTGTGGAGAAAAGCATTTGATGCGCAAGATGGAGTTTAAGTGGCTTCAACTTGCTCTTAATACAGAAGCCTCAAACTTTGCCTGCTTTGACCCAAAACACAATGAAATCAAGTCATGCATTTTACTAAAAAATGCTTCTCTCACCTCCAGAGGAAGCGTCTTAGGATGACAATTGCACTGTACGGCACGAGTTATCACTGCAGCACCACATCTTCCCTCCAAGATCCCACTCACAGAATTGTGCTTGTCAGTTTCCTTTGATATGTCACATAATTGCATCCCAATCCTCAGCAGTATTAGTCAGCCCTATAGCAAATTTTATTTCTAAATAAATGTGTGCTGTTCTTGTAAACTGTCAGTGTGCAAACACTGACAGGAATAAAATAAACTATACAATGTCTTGTTCACAATGATCTTCCTTACACTCAGAAAGTTGGCTTTTAATATTTAAGGATGTAAGAACATTACTACTTTCCATTACTCATATCACTTGTAACAGGAGCACAGAGCCTGCCACCATTTTCAGTATTCAACTGGCTCCATAGTTTGAAGGCCAGAAGCTCACCTCAAGCCCTTCCTCATGGAAACTCCTAAATCATGTTTAGGTAAAGACTGACATATCTCTGAAGAGGAGGACTTAGGTGCTGGATCACATCACAATCAACCTAAAAGGTTCACTAGCAAAGTCTAACTGCCCATCGCACTGCAGGCTGGGCTCAGACTGCTCCTCATCAGCTGCCCATTTGCAGAAAAGCACGTCTGAAGGCTCACGTGAAGTTAAACACGTATGGTGGTTCATGTTGGCCTTCTGACAACTTGACCATTTTCTTTTTAAAGTAATGTTCTAACATGTGTTGTACTCATGAGTTTAAGCCTAATCCTGCAACAAGCTGCATGTGAGTGGCCCAGTTGCCCATAACTAGCCTCATTACAATTCAATTAAGCCCATTTGCAGAGTGCACTGCATGACTGGACCCTTAGGAATTTGTTATGTTCCTGGAGCTTATTAAATCGCTGGATACCTCCAGCAAGGCAACAGCTTTGCATCCAAACCATAATTGACTCTATTTGCCTGGTTAGTACTAACCACCCAGTAGTGGTTATTTCTGCACAACTAGACACTTCTGTTTACATAAACTTTCCCCATTTTCATCATCATCTGGCTCTAAACACCAACTCTCTGATTAAGTACTGCAAAAGGCTCTGCTTTTCCACTGCTCTGAGGTGAGGCAATGCTCAACCGCCATGGACAATGCTAATTACACCAGGGCATGTCCGTGCCCCTCAACTGCTTGCCAAGCATGACTGAAATTCTACAAAAGCTACTGTGTATGAAAAACAAAAACTAATTTGCAAGCTCAGGCTTTGAAAACAAAGCTGCCCACTACACTGCAAGACACTCTGTCTAGCGACGTGAACATTGCCAGCCCGTAACAACTGCTTGTGTGCAATTCAAATGCTTGACTGACTTTTCCACCCACAAGTATGTCACTGGATGCAGGTAACTGAGCTGGCTTGATGCACTTCCTTCCCTTACAAAATATTTACTCCATAAAACAAAACAAGGGTATGTTAGAGAGTCATGGAATATCTCAAGTTGGAAGGGATCCATAAGGATCAGACTCCAACTCCCTGTTCCATGCAGCACTGCCTACAGCTAAACCATATAACAAAGACCACTGATTGTCCAGATGATCCCTGAACTCTGACAGGCTTGGTGCCATGACCACACTTCCCTGAGGAACCTGGTTCAGGGAAGAGCCATATCCTACAGTCCAATCTGAACTACTTCTGACACTGCTCCATTGCATTTCCCTGTGTCCTGTTACTGGTCACCAGACAAAGGGGATCAGCATCTCCTGCTCCGTCACCTGCCCCATGAGAAAGGTGTAGCCTGCAATGAGGTCCTCCCTCAGCCTTCTCTTCCCCAAACTGAGTAACTCAAGAGACCTCAGCCGCTCCTGAAGTCTTGCCCTAAGTTAGCTTGTACCTCCACATCACGAGTCTTCCACTGCTGTTTGGAGACACAGTCTCAGATGAGAAGAACATTCGCTGGCAGTTCCCAAGCTAGCCGTGGCCCAGGGCTGGGCATCCCTAAACCCACGCGCTATCAGCTACTCTGCTTGTTCAAACAAGCACGAGGAAAGAGCAAAACAGAGCAATAAATAATCCTTTTCTCTGAGGGGCTTTTTATTGAGAACTACAAATAAAACTTTAGTCAGAGATAAACTGTCAACGTGAATAAGGTTTCTTTTGTCCAGGAACGGCCAAGGTTGAGCAATCAGCAATTTTCCTGCTATGTTTTTCCCTCCCCACTCAGTCTCAGTAGTCTGGGTATTCTCAGGCAAGCTCTCTGAAGTGCATGAGAAAAGCAACAGACAAACTAGCAAAAAACTCAACAACTAGAGAGAAAAGTTCAGCAGATAAAATGCAGAAGACAAGTCAAGTTAGATCCCCAAATAGGAACTAGCGAGATGCACAATTTGAGAATCAGCCCTGGGCATCAAAGGCTGCTTGCAGCAGGGCCATTTCTGAGCAGAGATCTGAAGGTTATGGCTGTGGTCAGTGGGAACCAAGGGTCACGCAGGAGATTTCGTGGCAGCAATCAAATATCCTTCTTGTTTGTAAACTAGGTCTGATGTGGGAGCTATAGCTCCTCAGAAAACGCACATCAAAAACACAACCTAAACCCAGGTTTTGTTGTTCTGACTAATCTGTTTCCTCAGACTTGAATCACCGACACACCACAGAAAGCAAGAGATTTGCTGAGACAGAAAGGATTCACGTGCTCTTAGTAACAGCAGACAAATACCCGAATACAGCTAGCACTAACGCCACAGGTTCCCCACATCCAAAAGCCCATAGCCCCTTAGGTTCTATTGTAAAAGGCTGTTCTGTTAAAGCTATTTGCCCTTTGCATTGCACGGCGGTAGTTTGGTATTAGAGTAACTGCTAACAACTTCAACAACCAGCACCAGGGGATGACAGTGGGACTCACACCACGCGGGAGTACAATGGACATGAAATGAGATGTTGCAAAGTTTAGACACGCTTAGGCAGGGGCCACTATTTGCTTTCTTTCCAGTGCAAAAAGAAGCTGTTTTATTGAAGGACAAGTGATCTTACACACTGGAAACCCATTATTCCCAATGGCTCTAACAGAGGCCTCTACTCTCCTGCCCATATACCAAAGCCAAAGACAGAGAGCAAACACATTCAAAACAGAAACATAGCATTTACACTCCAGATGAAAACATGGTTTTTTTACAAACATTAGGGATTAGCACTTTTTCTGTTTTGTGGTAATAGACAGAGGACACCCCTACCCTGCCTTGTCTCTGTCCCAAACCTCATCCACAAGCTACTTTCACACTGGGTATCTTTTTAAGTGTTTGCACCAAGGCTTCAAAAGAAGCTCCTGCACCAGCTGGTTCAGACACCTTCAGCCCTCGCCCCAACCCACACATAGCTCCCTCGATCTTGCTCCTTCATTTGCAGCAGGGCTTCCCTGCTTGGGCAGTTTCTGCTCCTTAAGGCACAACTCCAGCCCTCTAGATGCAACAGGATATCTATTAAGCCCTGACCTCTAGGCTGGGTGGGAATGTTTGCTGTCCTGGCTTGTGGTTTTTGCCTCAGGAGGATTTCCTTCAGGAGTGAACTAAAATTTAAGTCATTGTAACGTCAAATAGCACAACAAACTAACAATAAAATCCCCTAGCAATTGCATCTTCTTTTGTGACAGCATCCCCACACACCTGGTGTTTACAGCTTGGTACTTTCTGATGATTGTCCTCCCCTTAACTCATGCTACAGCTTTGGATCCCAGTAAAGTGAAATGTTGATATTGAATGTGAAAGAGAAGTTCGTCTGAGTGATGAGAGTAGTGAGCTGGCAGAGAAGCTGTCAAATCAAGGAAGTGTCTTACAACTGCCACAGTATAATGAAAATATTCTTTAGGAGTCTGTGACAACTGCAGAGCAAGACAGAAAATGAAGCTGCTTACAGCTGGTGAATTACGAGGCGTATGTAAGCACAGTTCTTCACAGGACAGCCAGTCTGAGGGGGGACAAGCCCTATTTCCAAAGTGCTGCATCGACTCCAAAAAGAGATGGGCAGACCAGTTTGCTTCTTATTTCCCCTGTGCCCAAATAAGTAATCCCTGCAGTGCTGTTTTGCAGGAGACAAGAGAACTATCAGGTTCTCGAGTGCAAGCAGTTCCTTGCACTCAGTCTTGGATGCTCTCTCCACAGCACACAAGGATTCAGCTGGGGCAGGACACACATTCAGTGCCACACAAAGACAAGCACAGATAAGTTAGGTGACAGGAAGCCTCAACTCATTTGAGGAGAAGCTGAGGAAGCTCATTACCTGTCCCAGCCCACAATTTCAAGCCTTCAATTAACATGCTCCTTCGGCAGTCAAAATAAAGATGCACATGAAGCATTAAACTCCGCAGGTTCCACACACACTGGAACCTGCATATCTGACTATCAAAAAACAAAGATGTCCTTCACAGAGAGGCTCTGTTTTTGCTACAATTCCTGGAAAGCTGCTGATAATTTCAGCAAATCTGGCTTTGCCTCACTGCAAACATTTTTTGACTTCAGGAAAGCTTAAGATTTATATGCTTTAGACACTTAGGCAGAGATTTTCACAGGCCACCAGGGAATTTGGATGTTGAGCTCTTGCCAGAAGTTTGAACATTGAAGAGTAAGCACAGGCAAGCAAATATTTGAGGTATTCAACCTTCTGCAGTGTACCAAAGCTAAGAACCCCAGTGACTAAGCAGCTGCAAAACCAGAAGACTCCAATTTTGGGAGGTCACTGAAGTAGTGTGGAAGAGCTACATAGATGTGGGAGCATCATCTAACACCTCTGCCTTAGCATCAAATCAGCATGCCTCACTAGGCCTGCAGGGCAGAGCATGATTGGATTCAGGGCATTTAATTGCTGGTGTGATTTTTTACAAAGTCTAAGCACAAAGGCAGGGGAGAAGGAGCATTTACAAAGTTGCTTTGAAGCCAGAGAAAATACAAGATTATAGCTAGAAGTAGATGATCACTATTATGAATTTATACTGTCCCATAAATACAGTCAACTGAGAGGTGACCTCATTAATGTTTATAAATATGTGAAGGGTGGGTGTCAGGAGGATGGAGTCAGGGTCTGCTCAATGTCATCTAGTGATAGGACAAGGGGCAATGGGTCTGAGCTGGAACACAGGAGGTTCCACATCAATATGACAAGGAACTTCCCCCCAGTGAGGGTGACACGGCACTGGAATGGGCTGCCCAGGGGCGTTGCGGAGTCTCCTTCTCCAGAGACGTTTAAAACCCGCCTGGACATGTTCCTGTGTGAGTTGGTCTAGGTGATCCTGCTGTGGCAGGGGGACTGGATGATCTTTCAATGTCCCTTCAACCCCTAACATTCTGTGATTCTGTGAATTCAATTAGCTGAGCGGAGCAAGACAAACAGGAGGGTTTCTAGTGAAATAGGAAGATCACAAGAAGCTAAACAAACTGTGAAAACCGTATTGCAAAATAGAGTTTTGATCACTATGTGCAGTTTGAAAACTTAACCTCTCAGCAACTTTGGAGCTTCTATTCAACAGGGACAAAAGAGCAAGTTTATCCACAAGTGATAACACACCAGTGCCAAAATTCTTCAGATGACGGGTGTTAAGCTGTTTGCTACATCCCACTGCATTGTAATACACTGAAAAAAAAGTGCAGATCATCGAGCAGATCTAGCTGCTTGCAGCAGCTTATTAACTTGTACTGCAGCCCACATGTCCCCAGTGACTACTCAAACAGTTAGATCTAGCAAGAAACTATGAAAACAATGGGGAGGAGGAGGCGGCCAGGCTAAGAAAAGCACTTGGAGCCAAGCAGGAGTAGGTATTTTAGACAGTCACCAACATTTAAGGCGGAGAACTAAGCTGACACAGTATCAGCCTATGGGTATCTGTTTGCACTGCACCATGAGTCAATGACCATTATCCACACAAGAGGAAGAGGAACGCAGCCTGCTAAGCATTAATTTCAAGCAGGCACTCCAGGAAAAGGAAAACTCCTCTCCCTGGATGTTTAAGAAGCTCAGGAACACTGACTTATGCATGCATTTATTAAAATTTTTTCAGCACGGAGCATTTCAGCTTTCAGGTTTCACATGCAGCTTGAAAGCAAGGCAAAAGCCTAGCAGTTAGGAAGAACCCCATCTCGTTAGAGGATTAGGAATTAAGTTAACTGCACATTAGAGATAAAATAGTGGAGTGCTTTCTTTATTCTTAATAATAAACCATAAGGCATTGAGCTACGCAGCATGATTAACTTCTTTCAACTTCTCACTATTACTGCTGAGACAGCAACATGGTAGTCTCACAGAAACATTAAAAAATACAGGGAGATTAAGTTAAAATTAAGTGAATTTAAGGCAGGCAGAAAATGCTACACTGCAACCCAGAGGAGGTAAGTCTTCTGCTGATGTAAAGCTCAGCCTGAGCACTAGCAGCATCAGAATGAATTCCTCGAAAACAAAAACCATTCAGTTTGAAGTGACCAGCTCTAAGATTTTACATTACTCTGCATCCCTCTACTCTTTTCTAACTCATCATTCACCTGGCTAGTAGGTCTCCAGAATAACCACACTGCTAGTGGTTATAATATCTACCAGGCTAGTGAAAAGAATGAACTTTGCAACTACACCAGGTCTCATCCTCTCCTCCTTTAGCAGCTCCCTAGTGTCTCAAACTTTAATTTGACCAGGTTCCTGAATTATAAAACTCTCATTACAAACACAACAAAAACCCCCAAAAAACTAAAAAAACATTTAAGTCTGTGAAATGCAGAGATACTAAACAACAGGGACATTTGATCATTAGACAATTAACCCAATGCACAGTACAAGGTACCAGCCAAATCCAGTACTTACCAAGACTCCTGGAAATAAAAATGCTCCACGAGACCAACGTAAGTTCTACCATCAGTGTGGAAATGTAAGTTTCCAGCTAGTCTCTATGATTCAAGGAGTTAAGGTTATTTACCTACCTGCTAGCATGGTTTAGAATGACTAAAGAGACACAAACATCCCAGCCCTCCTCTTCCTCTGAGCATGAGGTGCAGCTGTAACCTATGAGCAGATATTTGATACCTTTGGGAGAAGCTCCCCTAAAAGGTATCAAAACTATTGGTTTGAGTGCCCATCACTTTCCACCCTAAAGCATTACTTTATCGCCTGAGCAAGCTGGGCAAACTTAAACTCCTGAAAAATACTCTGGCACCAAAGCCCACCCTGTTAAAGCAAAGCTGTATCTTTGTCTTCTTGCAATCTTGGCTGTTTCATACTGGGTTAGCTAACCATCTCCACTCGAGTTACAGAGTGTAGCACAGGTGACTCTGATCCAAGACTACGGAAATCTAAACAAGTAAATATTTCCATAGGGAACAGCTGAAGTCCTGATACAACATGCAGCAGCTTCTTTGAGGTGAAGCATCTCCTTAGTGCAGTAAACAGCAATTCCCCTTCACATCTTAGTACTGCAGAGGTCTGAGGTCCTAAGCAAAGTATCAAAACTATTCCAGCTGGACATTATATGTTACCTAGAAATCATGTGTTGTTACCTGACATGGCAGAAGACATACAAGGATCACTGAATATTCGTAGGTTTGTGGCAGCCTTCAGCCACAGAAGGCTCAGGACCACATGCATACAGTGTGCCAGGCTGTGCTCTGAGCCATTTACTGCCTAAGCACCTGAGGCAGAATCAGAGCTGCTGAAAATTTTCCAGGACAACACTGGAAAAAGGCAGTGAACCAAAATGGAAAAGTTTTTTGGAAACACAATGCCTTCCAACAACAGGGTGAGCTTCCCCATATATTCTCCTAGTAGGCTGTAGGGATTTCACAACATCACAGGCAGGGCAGGCATAAATTACCTGAAAGGGCTCCTGGTTTAACTGCTACAGGATCAACAGG
The DNA here is from genome assembly GCA_028565055.1 of Phoeniculus purpureus. Classification (NCBI taxonomy): domain Eukaryota; kingdom Metazoa; phylum Chordata; class Aves; order Bucerotiformes; family Phoeniculidae; genus Phoeniculus; species Phoeniculus purpureus. The sequence continues at coordinate 4,078,533 of JAOXOE010000827.1, forward strand.
CTTCGGAAACGCGTGTCTACCAAAGTTGGCAGTGCTTTCAAATTTGTGGTCTGTGCATCCCTCAGGAAAACTATGACATGTGAGATTTTGGTCAGGTTTCAACGGAAAAGAGCTGCACTAGAAACTACTTTGGATTCCTCTGCACTGATATGTATCAGTACTTTGGGAATCCCAGATCTTGACTTAGCAGCCTTGAAAACCCCAGCTTGCTCTTGAAGGTGCACAGCAAACCTGGGATTCAGAGAGAGCTGTTCTTTGCTTCTTGAAGCTGGGGTGGGTCCCAGCATTCTGCTCTGTTGGCAAACAGTCGCAGCCTGTGGCTGCCTTGGGGCTTTAGGAACCATGACTTCATTTTGGGCAGAACATTCAAAATGACATTTTCTGTTTTGTCTGTTATCAGGATAGTTTCACTCTCCACCCAGAAGACTGACTTTTCTTGTTTACTGCTTTCATAGATCTACAGGATGGAGATGTATTGCAATGCATAATCTAGATGGAGAAGTTGGGAACATTAGGCTCATTTTGATACTGGGTTAACTGTGTAAGCCTGGGAGGCTCCTACTGAACTGAAAAGACAATACAGAGCTCCAGAACCCCAAACAAGTGCCATTGCCATGTAGCCTGTTCCCCTTGTAGTCCATTTTAGTTTTGGTATAAAAATGCAGCAGATTTACTGAGTGAATCTGACAGGTGATTTTACCTTTGCCATGACTTTTCCAGTAACATCTCCAATATTTTTTTCATATCTGTGGCAAATTTGGGATTTCTCTGATGCTCACCAGCGAAAAAGTTTATTAACTTCAATGGGTCTTCAGTTACCTACAGAAAGAAAAGATTAGTTTGGACAAACAGAGACTGAGGGGTGACCTAATGAATATTTATAAACTTGTGTCAGGATGGGTGTCAGGAGAATGGAGCCAGGCTCTGCACAGTGGCATCTAATGATAGGACAAGGGACAATGGGCGTAAGCTGGAACACAGGAGGTTCCACATCAACATGAGAAGAAACTTCTTCACTATGAGGGTGACAGAGTGCTGTAAGGGGATGCCCAGGGGGGTTGTGGAGACTCCTTCTCTGGAGATGCTTAAAACCTCCCTGGACATGTTCTTGTGTGACTTGGTCTATGGGATCCTGCTGTGGCATGGGGATTGGACTAGATGATCTTTAGAGGTCTCTTCCAATCCCTAATGTTCTGTGATTCTGTGATTCACAAGTATCATCAGCTTCTGGTTTTGTACCACTTGCAGGTTCAGAAATCCACATAACCACCCTTTTTATTTTGGAACCCAGTAGTCTGTCATGTACAAATTATTTCCATTCATTTCCTTTCAGACGTCCTGTTCAGCTCCGCACTTAATAATCCTTTGTCCCTTCCTTAGAAGCATAAACAGCCTTATAGACCATCCTCTGCCAGGTTGATAGTAAAACACTATTTTCAGACCCAACAGGTAGTTTACGGATATTTACTCATTTGCTAATGCTTATGCCATGCAAAGGATGGGACATAACTGAAGGCAGCAGCATGTCAGAAAGAAAACAGTAAACCAGTCTTCTTTCAGAAGAGCTCAAACACAGAGCTAGCATTCAAGATATAAGAGAATCCTACAATTTTACACTTAGCCATCACATTTTGTCTTTTGTCCCCCCAATACCACGAGGGTCTTTTTCCTGCCTTGATGAGTTAAGTGTGCAATATGATAGTTCTTCACTGCAATTTCACTGATGGGATGTGTTTAAAACGAAAATCAAAAGCATGAATCACTGACAAGTGTAGTGTTGCAGAGCCGTCTTCTTATTTTTCAGTTGGATTCCCAGGTTTAGCAAAGTGCTTTGCTCACACAGCAACAACGCTTCAGGCTTTTGTATGCAAGTTATTTGGGAAATGGAAGTTAAGGACATTCACGATTTAGCCCTGCAGTGACAGGCAACTTCAGTCCTGAACATTTGGGTAGAACTAAAGTTGTCAGAGGTACATGCACAAAACCCAGATTGAGACCATGGTAGTGTAGATGCCAGAATTTCACAGAAACTAATGGAAACAATCAGTTAGACAGAGCCCCAACTACTCTATGCTACATTTACTGCAAATAGACTTTTCTCTGTTTTATCAAGCAGGCTTTGTGCCATTAGAGCAAAATTTACCAAGTCAAAGCGGCAAAGACAGGGAACAAGTTCACAGAGTTTAGAATTAGCAGCAATACAAAGCTATTGCAGTCATTATGCTTCAAACATGATGCCCATTTTGACTGTAATCCTTCCAAATTCAAGTCAATCTAAAGCTAAAACTCTATAATCTGCCAGAACAGACTTACTGCACTGCTAATGGGTATTAGGACATTTAAATATTTGGGGGGAAGAGTCATATCAGTGCAAGAAACAGAGGCACTGATTCTCATTATTAGAAATCAAAACAGAAGCCTCTAGTCCTGGGCTTTAAAATACAATTTTAAAACACCCAGTCATCTGAGGAAACACTCTAGAGAAAAAGACTCATGTTTTTACCACATTGATTTATCTCTGCACCGCTGGAGCACAAAGACATTTAAAACTCACCTGGATATGTTCCTGTGCGACTGGATCTAGGTGATCCTGCTGTGGTGGGAGAGTTGGGCTAGATGATCTTTCAAGGTCACTTCCAATCCCCTATATTCTGTGATTCATCTCTGATTCTACAGTGCAGCTGTATCCTGATGTTACCAGAGCTCATGAGCCCTGCTGTTACATCAAACACAGGCAATGCTGGGATGCACACTATTCCCAGAGCAAAAATCCTTCTGGAGGTCCTGCCTCTTATATTCAAAGTGGAGGACACAGCCCTTCTCACCTCAATTGGTGAGGATCTGCAAGGGTGGAATGTGAAAAAAGCAATTTTCCAATCAAATTTGTCTGAAGAACCTCAGAACTCTGGTAAAAGAAAACACCCACTGAAGCATTGCTCTTGTTGCCCAGCATCCTGCCTTAACTGGAGATGCATGGAAGCGATTAAGCAGGCTCGGAGAGGCAAGAAGTTCAACACAGGCAACAAAAACTCAGTGAAAAGGGAGAGACGCTGTTGAGGGATTTTTTGTCCATCTCTAAACAAGCTTTTAAATATTTCTTTAATTCCTATGTTTAACCAGTACAACAGGGAGCTGCAGAACACCACCCCAGTGCCCAGCCAGGTCCAGGCCCACACCGGGCAGGTGGTTCCAGCCTCTCTCAATGGTGGATTCAAAGCGTGGCATCCATTGCATTTCTCCTTCTCCAGCTTTCATCTCCGCAGGCAACATGCAACTTACAACAAGTGCATTTCCCCCACACTCTTTGCTTCAATTTGGTGCATTCCTCAAGCTGTTACTGAGATGTTTTTGGCAAAAGAACTCCCTGCCCAAACCGCTCCGGCCTGCTGCCCTGTGCGGTTCGTGGAGAGGGAGAGCACCGTCACCTGACGGCGGCCCGGCACAAAAGCTCCCACAGGCGGCATCTTCCTGAGGGCTAAAAAAAAAAGAAAATCCAAACAGTGAGACACCCCAGAAAAGTCTTTTTTTTCCGGGTCTTCCCCGTTCTCGGCCCCTGCCACAGCCCAGCGGCTCCCTCTGGCGCCCGGCCGCGCCGCCGCCCTCTTGGCTCGGCTTTCCCTCTCCCACAGTGCCCTCTGCAGCCCGAGGCCCGCACCCGCCAAAAGGCTCACACGGCGGGAAAGTCCTCGTCATGGCAGCGATAGAAGAATCACAGAATCACTACGGATTGGAAGGGACCTCGAAAGATCCACTCCCCAGACCAGAGCAGGGCCACCTAGATCAAGTCACACAGGAACACGTCCAGGCGGGTCTTAAACGTCTCCAGAGAAGGAGGCTCCACGACCCCCCCGGGCAGCCCCTTTCAGGGCTCTGTCACCCTCACTGGGAAGAAGTTCCTTGTCATATTGGTGTGGAACCTCCTGTGTTCCAGCTTACACCCATTGCCCCTCGTCCTATCACTAGATGACATTGAAAAGAGCCTGAGCTTTAATGAGTCCAGAGGGGCCCTTCCAAGTCAGAACAGACTGGTCGCAGCAGACCCACGGTGTATCCCAGGACAGCTGTCAGTACCTGAAAGGGGCTGTCAGAAGGCTGGGGAGGACTGTTCACAAGGGCAGGGAATGATAGGACAAGGGGGTCACGGTTTGAGGCTGGAAAAGGGCAGCTTGAGGCTGGACATGAGAAAAAAGTTCTTGAATCCGAGGGAACAGCTCTGCCCAGAGAGGTGGTGGAGGCCCCATCTCTGGAGCCATTCAAGGTCAGGCTGGATGGGCCTCTGGGCAATTTGGTCTGGTTAGAGACAGCCCTGCTGATTGTAGAGGGTTTGGACTGGATGACCTTTGGAGGTCCTTTCCAACCCAATGCATTCTGTCTGTCCACAACACTCAGGTCCCTCAGTACCAGCTCAGGGACTTCCATGTGCAACCCACAGGAATCTGTCATTTTTGTCATAACAAGATGCCGCTTCAGGCAGTGTGCCATGATATCATGGTCATCTCTGCAAGCATCTCCAGCCCCATGCCAGTGCACTGCCATGGGGTAACATAAGATAGCTGCCTTCAGAGCTGGACAAGGGACACGGGCACAGACATACCCCGCTCCATTTTGTTAAACAGCTTATTCAACACAACACGTTAGTACACTGCTGGCTGTAGTCTTCAGCAATGCATCTGCTGCTGCAAAGCTCCAGATGCTCTGTAAGCTACAATAATACAGTTAAGTGGAAAATGAATCATTAAAAGCCATTAAGACTATCGTAGCGTGACTCCACTGACAACAAACCACAGTAATAAAGATGTGAGGTGCATGACGCACGTTCCTCAGAGCCACCCGTCCCATCAAGCTTTATTTTGGGTGATGCAGGTCACCTGCCCCAGGAATGGGGAGGACATAGGGCTGCCACCCTCACCACAGAGACTGAGACCTGGTAGGACACCATCTGGGCTGTGCTCACAGGGATAGACCAGTTTCCATGTGCTTGAGGTGGCTTGTCTGGGGGCCAGGCGGGTGTGGGCCCTGACCTTCTTGTGGGAAGCAAGATTACGGTTCCACCAGTTCCACTTTGCCCTTCAGCCTGGCTGAAAAGCACTTTGGGCCATGCAGGACCAAGCTTTGCTGACTGCTCCTCAGGTTCTGATCGAGACAGTGCCTTTGGGGCTGGCAGGAGAGCTTCTGCAACTCCAGGGAAATGTCATCTCTCCACTGACGTGGCAAAGGTGACTAGGGTAGGAAAAGAAAATCCAGGGCCAAGTTTCATGCTGGTGTGAAGCAGACAGCTCTGACGTTTTACAAACAAACCAGTTCGATTTATGTCTTTAGAAAATTCTGCATTAATTTTTTCCCCATCTCCCAATGAAACCATTCCCTTGTGTAGCCCTTGGCTAATCCTTTCAAAAGCCAGGTAATGGAAAAAACAGACTGATGTCTTCACTAAGGGCTGAGGCTTTGAGGAGCTGACATGCACTGACTCATATAGGACGTGCTATTTGTTGTAGAGAAGCATCTTTTATTCCCCTAGCAGAAGCAATGTACTTTCTTGCTAGACCATGCAATATAAGCCCCGCTCTCCAGATATCACTGCCTGTATCTAGCCGAGTGCTCTTGGTATGGACCTCTTCCAGTCCCTCATTAAACACCATAAAGCAAGGTCACTCCTTAGTCAACCTGAGCACCGCCTGTCACAGCACCGCTGGGATTTCTGTCATTTATGCAGGGGAACAGGAGAGCTCCTCACAGATCACGCTCTCATAAAAATAATTTACAGCTACATTCACCTTGCACGGAACGGCACAGCCATCCCATCAGCCTACACATATTTCAGTCTTTCTTTAACTACCCTCTTGTGGTATCTCTGAAGAACGACAGCCTTTTCTAACCGGATAAAATAAATCCAGCTTTATTTGGCTGTTCTGCTCTTCAATGAAACAAAACTTCCCTTTTGGAGGGCGAGTAGACAGTGATGTTTTTTAGAAGTTTATGGTTTGGTTTTTGACTAGAATTAGCTGTGAATGCGTCATGTTTGCCCCAAATACACCGAGGCACTTCAAAAACAGAGACCTCTGAAAATACCAAGTTAAGTTCTTGATTAATTGTTTTCTCATCTTGTAGCAAAGATGGCTGTACTGGGAGAGGATGGCTCAGTTCCTAGAGCTAAATGCAAGTTCTTCAGTAGAGAAACATCATAAATCCAACCAAGAAAAATGCTGCACTCTGAGTGAGAGTCCTGAGCTACAGTGATGACTAAACAGGCAGTTATAAAATACAGTGTAGCTGGCCTTATCAGCCACTGGCCTTAACAGCTTGGGTCAGTACCTGATGTACATGAATTAACTGTAAGTAAGCTATCTCATGCTTTCACAGAGGTAATTTTACATCTCTAGGACCTCAGGAAGTTGTTAAAAGGTGTTAGGCTTAGAAAGTGTTTACTAAAGACAAAACAGCAACCCAGCAATTCCTCATCTCTCACCACCTCTGACTGCAAATCACCTGATTCCAGGGTGGTTTTGTTCTGGCGGTGACTAAGGCAGTAACTGTGTTCCCCTGGGTGACTCTGGGGATGACTCAGGCAGTAGGTGGCTCGTGTCACACTGGTGACTCTGCGCTTTTTGTGCCCAGCTCCACTTCTCCCATTTGTAAAATGGGGATAATGATACAGTGAGGTCTGCATTACCAGACCAGCAAAGGAAACATCAAATGAAATGATCGCAATCTACAGGAAAGGACTCATCAGAAAGCAGCAAAAACGGACGTGTGAGACTGTAGGGTGCCATCACAATTTCATACTCAGCTACTTGCTGTGTAAAGCTTCACCCCTGTGCTGTTGGACCGACACTGTGTGTGGGTTTTCATGTATGAAAGTACTCATGTGTCTGTATGCAAACAGCACCCAAGTGAGGAGGAGGATATTCTTTATGACCAGGAAATGTCTTTGTGCTAATAAGACTTTTGTTGCAAGATATCTGCACAAAAGAAACGCCTCCCCAGCCACAGGGCTGGCAATAAGGGACCATGCTGGAAACTACCAGCTCCATGATAAGCACCTGGAGGTGTTGCCAGTGTTGACCTCCACATTTCTTGTGGTCACAGGCAGTCTAAGCCCCTCCAGACAGGGATGGGATACAGAGAGAACAGACTCTGTCCTCAGGTATGTCTTTGTTTCATCTTGGCTAAAAAAATCTGGAGTCTCTTATGGTAGTTATTATTAATTCACTGAGGCCTTTCACTTTCACTCTGGTGTCTACTACCCAGTTATTTGAATTACAGCAGCACTAAAAAGTGCTCACTTGCACCAGCCAGGGTACCAAGGACAATGCAATCACATAGTGAGAGATCGACTATATCCCGAAAAGCTTCTCATAAAGAATGGCGGGACTAGTACTTTACAGTACAAAGGCAGGTGGATTGTGTGAGACTGTAAAATCGGCAAGGGAGGAGGTAGTCCCACCACTTGTTTGCATGCACTTTTCTGAAACCACTGCATTAGAGGCTTGTCTCCATCTAGAGTTAAGGCAGTGTCACCTTCAAAAGACAATTCAGACCGTTTAAGTGGGGATTCTGCTCCAAATTGCCTTCTGAAGCAATGGACGAGTTTAACCTCCACAGGCAGCTGCTGCAGTCCAAAGAAGCAAGTTTGTTTGATTTAACTGAGTCATCATGGGAGCAACAATACTCTCTATAACCCGAGTCTTTGGCTAGTGTTTGAACCACAGCTCACTCTTCTTTCCTGCCAGAAACAAAAGCAGTAAGCCAAGTAGCTCTTCAGTAAATGGAGTATAACCAGTGTTCTGTTACCTTGATCCAGTGCCCCAGGTGGCTTTCAGCAGCAGTCATCTGCATGTATGAAGCAGCAGTTAGAGTTCAAATGATCAGAATCATGCCAAATACTTACTTAACAAAGCAAATGAAAATACTTTTTGTAAAATACTCCCCAACCTCCTTTGCCTACTTTCGAGACCAGCAAGGACTACAAGGACAATAATTTACAGTGTCTATGGCTCTCAGAAAAATGTGTCTGCAGTGTTTATTGCTGCCTATAGACCTGGCTATCATGAGCCAAGAATGAGACATGACTGGCAAAAAGGTGAGAGTATCAGCAAGATATGAATGGCAGAACCACAGGTTAGAGCTGGGAATGTAGTAAGGAAATACCAGGGATTCAAAACCAGAAGATTTAAGAGAAATGTCTTGCATGGAAAACTCCGCTAAAAAGATTGTCTATACCTGCAAGCTAATGTACTTAGGTATAACTTTTGAAAAGCAATGAATGCGTCTGAAAAAGTTTAAAAGCATTCAAAACGTCGTTTCATCTCTTACTATACCTTTCTGGCAGAATCCTCTGAGCATCACCGCTCTTACAAGAAGCCCTGACACCAGATCTTCAAAGGCATGTAGCCACTTCAATGGTATTGAATTCAGAGCAAGTGAAACGCTTCACTGCTTTCTGGGACTCTGGAAGTGAAGGCTTGCTGGCTTGATTGGGAATTAAGGACCTTCAGCAGGAGGGTGCTCGGCACCTGGGAAGCCCAAGATCATAGCTTCTGCAGTCAGATACCATGTTTCTTCCCCCTGCAGACCCTGACAAAGCTGTCAGGACTCTTGCTACAGTGCTCTGAGATGAGCCTGGGAGATGATGCTCTCATTAGACCCTCTCTCATGGGGCCTTTCATGATGTATCTGTACAAGCTCGCTCCAAGGTTTCACGCTTCTGCAGCCATCTGTAACTGGCTTCCTTCAGAACCTTGGAAGGTTTTTTAATGAGGTGCATCCAGAAGAGCAAGATATGGGGCTCCTCACAGTAAAGAGAGAAGAGCTCTTTTCACACACTGTGCTGCTGTTGTACATTCCGCACAGGTTAAACAAATTGGATTTTAAAAAAGACATAGGGCTGTTCTTTTCTCTTGGTCACACGGAATTCAGGGAAACTTCACTTTAACGAGATTTACATGGGAGAAAGAGCAGGAATACACAGACATACAGAACATGAGGGATCGGAAGGGACCTTGAAAGATCATCTAGTCCAATCGCCCTGCCACAGCAGGATCACCTAGACCAAGTCGCACAGAAACACATCCAGGCAGGTTTTGTAACTTCTCCAGAGAAGGAGACTCCACAACTCCCTGGGAATACAGACAGAAATGCGGCAAGGCTGAAGACAGAATCAAACCCAAACTTGAATATGTGGCTGCAAACACTTAATTGCTTACTAAAACAACTGGCTGTTATCAAGGGTTCCTAAGTCTTGCTCAAGAAAGCAAATTTCAGTGTCATGAGTCCCCTCTGCCAAAGTAATTTGGACGAAGTTTTGAAGTGCTTGCAACAAGCTTGTAAAGAAAAACTCCTGAAGTGAAAAAACCCTCCTGGAAATTATGTATCTGCACTATGAAGAACTAAATGATTTGGAAGGAATTTGACATATTTACCTACAAATTGTTCATAGCAACCAACAGCCACGTCTTTAGCCACTGAAAACTGGTAGAACGCCACTGGCTTGTGTGGAACTGCACAAACTCATGGAAAGGCTGTGCACACAGCCAAGTACTGAAGCAGGGAACCATCATAAAAGGTCAATTGGTGGGTTAACTAAAAGCTAACATAAGCAGGGTGTTACGATATTTCAGAGAATCCAGAAAAGCCAAGAATCGGGTCATCTTTTTGTTCTTTTTTTCCCTGATCACTACAATGATGTTAATAAGACGGCTTCTAAAAGCTTGCCTTCTCCCTTATCTTTTTAATCGCTATTTCTTCTAAACAAAACCCCACTTGGGAGAAAGTATTTCTTCCCCATAGCAGTGATGGGGTACTCCACACAAAGAAGCACCTAGCGGTTTAGTTCACATTTTTTAATAACATGGCACAATTTACATTACACAAGTCTTCGCTGATGAGGAAACATGCTGAAGATTGAGAGCCGCTTCACTTTTCTTTTCACATAGGATCTAGAAAGGACTTTATTACATACAGGATAAACAGCAAAAAGGTTCGTATATAACAATCTCTTTACAATACTGAAAGCTACCACTACGGTTCCAGTGTACATATTCTTCAGGGTCGGGGTTTTTTTGTTATTTTTCCTTTTGTTCTTTTAAAAAAAAAAAAAAACCAAAACCAAAAAAACCACTGCACAACATCTGGAGTTCACAAAATCTGAAGCTCACAACTAAACCTTCAGTTGACTACTAAAATAGATCTCTGATCATTAGAAACAACTGTCTGTAGTTAACTTTTTTCTTTTTTTTTCCTTTTTTTTTTTGCCAAAACAGGGTAACAACTTCGGATAGCACTTTCATACACTAGAAGACCAATGGAACTAATTTTATTTCATACATATATTTTACAGTCCAGTAGACAAGATAGTGATTTCTCTCTGATAAAGTCATATTCTCTCCAAATATTTAGACAAGAAACTTAACGCTTTATAAAAAACTGTGTTATGAAAAGACAGATTTCGGAAGGTCGATGCACATTTGTAGAAAGGACCGTGTTCTCGTGTTACTTCATGTCTTCTGTGATCAGGGAACAACAAGGCTGGCCTGTTAACTATTCACAGACTTTATTACCAACTGAAATACAATAAATTGCATTATGGAATCTGCATCCGAGTTCATTAATTAAACTAGTGATCCACAGTGAAAACACATCCGTCATTTAGAAAAGTACTCGCTTTCTGCAGGATCTGTTTCAACGCAGCTAAAAACCACTTAACCAAAAAAGAAAAGCAAAGTGTGTGTACAGGTAAAAATGACACACTGCCAATGAAACCAGACGCGAACGGCTATAAGCAGATGTTCTTCCAAAAATAAATTTGACATGTTTAAGTGACGAGTTCTGGAAAATACCCAGCATTTGATTGTTACTCTGTGTAACCCAGATTAATGTGACTGAAAACCAATCTGTCACGACTACAGTATCGGCGATTACAGACCGCTCACCCTGACGCCTCCTAAGGATTACATGAGCTACAGCGACATCAGCATCTGGGTGCAGGGGTTCAGACAGAAAACTACACTCCTCACGGGCTGCTGCTTCATCAAAACAAGCAGGAGAAACAGGCTTCTAGTACAGATGAGCTTGTTCAGGGAAAATATGACTTTAATTATGTTGTGTGTTGAAAAGGCTCCTTTGAGTTATAAAGGCTTTTGTGAAAAGCCTTAAAATTCATTGCATAGTTGAAGGGGTTTAGCTGTCTATAACAATATATGTAACACAGCATAAGCTGACTGTGTTGATCAATATTAAGTTTGCAAATAGCACAGTTTAAGAAGTATTAATGTATTATGTTACTTAATTTTATCTATTTACATTTGTACAAAGTAAAGCTTTCATCTTACCCTTTTTGCATATATGAACCATTAACCCATGAAGCAATCTTTTTACACAAAATATCTACAGTTGTCTTCACTTCTGCTCTCAAAGAGCCTTGTATGGTTGATCTTGGTGGTGGTTTGTTTCTACTCAGATCATTTCAGATTAATGTCTTGCTCTTCGGTTCAAACCTTGACGTTTTTTAAGCTAGAAATAAAATAGAGTAGGAGACACAAGGAACATATGGACTTGGCTAAAAGATCTGGAAAATTTCAACATATAATATACAAAAAAACCATTTCAAAATCTTTGCACTCGGGTCTATACATATTATACAGTGGGTCACATTCCCAGTCTGTATCAATGACTAGTAAGAAGGTCTTTATATTATGTTCATTTACAACGTTCTGCCCCTCTCTCTCTGGTCTTTGTTTAGTCTCACTCTGTTTATCGAGCTTCAATGTCCTTGAGGGTGTGAGAAGGAGGCCGCTCTCTCATCTCTGTTGACAGAGGAGTAGTCCTTCTGGGAGACCCAGGCCGAGGTCCCAGAGTAGAAATAAGAGGTGGAGGGGCACTGAGAGCTGCTGTGGGGGGAGTTTTATTGAGGATGCCGTTTTGGTGTCCCGTTGGGGGACTGACTCTGGGGTAGTGCATGCTAGGAAGTCCTGGTGTGATGAGGCTTGGGTGAGGCAGGTGCCCATCCAAGGCGGCAGGGTGAACCGAGTGCAGGCGTGCATGTTCATAGTCCTCTCGGAGCATGTGCAACCGCTCCCTATCATCCAAGTGGTTGCCCCTCTCATGCTCACGTCGAGGGTCAACAGAGAGAGGGTGGTGGTGATGGTGGTGGTGATTGTAGTCGTGAGGTTCCCGATCCCTGAATGACCTGTCTGCTTCATATAATCTTGGCGTAGAAAGACGATGAAGGGGGTCATTTCTTAGCAAAAAGTCTCTGCCCAGGGGGTCTCTCCGATGAATATCTAGCTCTCTGTATGGATCTCTTAAGGGGTCTCTCATTGGATCCCAGTGGAAAGAAGGATAAGGGAAACGTTCTCCACCAGGAATTGGGCTAATTCCCATAAAAGGGGTCATCATGCGAGTCCTATCCAGGCCACTGATGCTGTTCATGTGATGTATACCAGTTACACCTACAGTCATGGGCATAGACACTAAAGGACTTGGATGTACGTTAGATGTAGATATAGGTGGTGGCTGATCAGATGACCTGTGAGTCTGAGGTCCCTCAGGTTGAACATCATGGTCTTCCTTTCGCTCCTCCTTCACTTTGACTTCATTGCTTTTCTTTGGATTATCGTACGCCGGCTCGTTCTTCCTCTCGGCCTCACGGTTTGAAGTGCTATTAGGCCTGGTGCTCTCCACAACGGGGGGTCTAGCATAGGGTGAAGGAACCCTGGGCATTTGCTTAGACTCTTCCACCACTCGGCTTTCATGGCTCAGGCCTTCTTTCTCCGAAATATAGTTGTCCTTCACCTTGTGCTCTTCAACATTAATTTCCTTCCGGGATTCGGAGTGATCCCTCTCTCGTTCTTTGGGTTTCTCTTTTTCTCGAACCTCGGGATTCAGATGGCTCCTGATCTGCTCATTCGAGCTGCGATTATGTCCGAGGGAGTTTACTGGATGGATAGGTGCTGGCGAAGGATGGCTGGAGTGTCTTTTCTCAATGCTCTCCCTAGAAGACAGAGAAGTGTAAAAATGAAGGTATGAGAAATGCTGCAAATAAAACAAAGTGTCTGCTGTGTCCGACTTCATACTCATTGCTCCGCACAGAGCTAGTAACATGCAGCAATTCAGTGTTCCTTCTGCACACCCAAAAGACCAGAAGAACATCCCATCTCTGAACTAGGCCTATTCTATTATCTCAGGCCAGAAGATCCCCGAAGCTGCTTTGTGAATGATCTGATTGAGATTTCAAATACTGAGGTCGAGAGAAGGGAACCTAGCTCTGGTACAGGCACTTTGAATAAAATGGCCTTACTCATTTCCAAAGAAGAGAGAGAAAAATGTACTGGGTTCACAGGTTACTAAAACATACTGATTTAATCAAGAAAAGTGAGGCAATTAAAACCAAATTACGTGGCTAGTAGTATTTTACCTGCTTGTTCTATTAAGAATACATCTGGGAAAACAGATGACACTTTTGTTCAACTGACTTGTAAAAACATTTCTAGACCTACGTATGTTGCTAATTTCTTATTTCCATTGTCGTCACTCTTCCTGCTTTTCAATTTAAATCTCACAATTCAATTTACTCCTTGAAACTGAAACCAGAACCTTCTCAAGACACTGGTACTGATGGCGAGAATCCACCTGTCTGAACAGGCAGGCACTGCTCCAAGTGTGCAGTGACCCTCAGTGCAAGTGTTTTAGGATTGGCAGCCTTTGACACAGATTATGTGCTGGCTTCCTCAGCAGAGATCAATCTACCCTATATGCCCATCACTCAAAGTAGTTCTGAAAACAGAACCTCTCATGAGTCAGTTCTCTCCAGATTACCAGCCCTTTCCCACTTCTAGGGTAGTGCAAGCAGAGGAGGGACAGGGCCAAGGCATCCCCCTGCCAGTGCTAGGAACTCTCAATATACTGTGAATTCATCTTATAATTCAAACTTATTTATGTTGCACAAAAAATTAGAGAATTATTGTCTGGTAGTGGACAAATACTTCAACATGAATGGAATCTGTGCCAATTATCATCTGGAACCAGCACTGACCACAGTTGTTACGATCAACACTGAGTAGAAAAGGTTCCCTATTGAAAATGATTCTATGACATTCATAAGGCAAATCTAATTCCTCTGTTCCAATGCTTTTAACCTCTCACTAATTTCAACTGATCTCTGAGTTGGAGCCTCTCCATAAAGACAGCTCCAGATACTCACTGTTGGACACGTGCCGTTTGCTGAGCATGGAATTTTTGTTCCATCAGAGCAATGGGCAATAAAGTGCTATCAAAGGCAGACGTGAGGGATAAGCAGTGAGGCCGTGTGCCGTTCCAACCTGCTCTGGTTGATGTGGTTCCTCTATGGGTGCTGCAGTCTCTCCTTAGCGATGTGCAACCTGAACACGCTCACAGGAGGAGAGCAGGTTCAAACTCGTGCTGGATAAGCAATACTGGCTGGATGAAGGGCAACTTGGAGGGCAACTCTGAAGTAGACATTTGCTCCTTCACCTTTTTCTGCTACCTGTTTCTTTTCTGAGCTGAGCCGCATGAGATTTCTACCTGTGGGTACTTCTGGGTGGTGAATCTGCAGCTACTACAGAAAAAATACCTTTAAAAAGGACCCTCTCATGATTACAGCCTCACCAGATGCATCATTTGCTGCGTCTAGACTGAACTCGTGAAACTGTCATGTTATGGGCCACGTCTGAGAGACCTTCAAGAGCCCAGAATGTGACTGTTACGAAGCATTTGTGAGGTGGAGCATTTGATGCCTAGTCTTGCTTTGACTACCAGTTAACTGCTTGGTATCAGGTTCTGCTTTGACTGCCCATGTCCTCAACAGTCTGAGAATTGTGTCCTGGTCTAATTTTCCTCCTCTTGCTATCCACCAGTAGTTGAGGCATTTAACAGCTCCCAGATGTGGATCCTCCTTTGCCTATTCAATAACAGCGATGGTATTATCTCGACAGGCTACTAATACAGAGCTCGCTTAAGTGAACTACATCTAGTTCAGTGGTCAGAGAGGGATGAAGTTTTTATCCTCAGATTTGTCAAGGGCTCCTTAGGTTAATAATACAGAAACAGCTCTAAGCCTCTGGCTCCACAAAGAAGAAACTTGAAGATCATCTTCCCAAATGAACTTCTTTACTAAGTAAGGTGTGACTTGAGGCTACACACTACGCTGAAAGACTATCTTAGATCAGGTACTTTGCCTGGTTTGTGTTGACAAAAAGCTCTAAACATTATTGGACTGTTTTCGTTATCAATGCTCTAGGTTTACATAAACTCAAGTGTCCTTATTAGAATGGAACTGCTCAGTGACAGCTTGTAAACAAAATGCCACTGAAAAGAAACAAATCCTATGTTTCACAGCAGCTATTTTTACTGATGTTTTCCTAGTGCTGAGCTGCAGTAAGAGACCTCTCTACAACTGCAAACCATAATTCCAGGAGGAATTGAGGACACTGCAGTGCAAGCCCCCAGCCAGCTCTGCACCTTGAGTAGGTCCAGATTAACTCAACTATCTTGAAGGATTAACTTTACCCCAATCTAGCTGGGAGGGGGCTGTAGTACACTGGTTGTTCAGCTTGCCCAGTGGCATCTTCTCATACAGGCAATAGTGTGAGCATGCTGCAAAGTAGAGCTCTTCAAACCCACACAGACGGATGCTCAGCAATGCTGCATCAGCGAAAACATGGTTGTGCTAAACTGGTGTCCGGAATTGTGCAAAGTATGAAGTATGAATGACGCTTACTTTTAAGCTCTCAAATAACTGAAAATAAGTATGTTCTGAGCTATGATATGGAGTGCAGGCAATGCCAAAGCAGCTCGCAAGGGATGTATTTTGGAAAGGGATTTTCTTCAGCAGGAACACGGCATAAGAAAACAACAACACAGCAACTGAAATAATCACGTCATTCTACAGATGACCCATATCATCAGTAACTAAAATGCTTTGCCATTCCAGCCAGTAACGTTACTCACATGCTTAAGCATTCTGCAGGACAGAATCCCCAATTTGTAACAGCAATTTCTTTTTGAAGCGTTAACACCAGACATGAAAATAATGAAGCTATGCTACCAAACGGAAAAATATTCCAAATGGAAAATGTAGGTGGGAAGATCTGTAGTTCAACTTGCTCTTCACATTTTACAACAGCATAGAAAAGCTCTTAAATGTATTTTTAGAATATCTAATGTGTTAGCATAACTTCTTTTAGAAAAGGCTACTAATGAGTATATTTGGGTTAGTGACAGAGAAGTCAGAAAAGCACATCCCCTAAATAGTCTTTTATGTTAAAAAACTAGAAACAAATAGCCATTATGTAGTAAAATAATGTGCAAACTTCCCAGGAAAGCCATTAAGCCACAACTGCAAAAGCTGAAATCAGCCTCTCTACATTTTTCAAGGAAGGCATGACACTTGCTGAATGGCAAAAACTCTTATAATTTGGTACTTAAAGGCTAAGAGGAATTGTTACTGCATTAACTCCATAATGGGAACAGTCCTGACAAAAAATAATATGACCAGGTTTTACTCTCCATTAACCCTTCCCAGCCTGGACATGTTAGCGTGCAAGGAATAAAACTGTGCCTGAAGGTGTGTAATAGCAGTGCATGTGTGTGGGGCTGTTCTGAGGGGGATGAAGGTTCATTTAATGAACTCCACGCACTGAAACTTGCTGCGTGACATACCCAGTGCATTTTACAGTGCCTTGATTTTGCAGCATTATCAGTGGACCCTCTGGTCAGCCCATTTTTGAAGAGGGAGGTTGTGTTACTTGTTTTTTAGACAAGGTCTGATTTACAAAGATATTTGAAGGTGCAGGTAAGTGTCTGATGGTCTTTACAATGCTTTTTCTCCATCCTGTCAGGCACTATCTACACATCAAGTCTTCAAATTACCTACGTCATTGTATTAGAGTGTGTGAGTCTGATTCTATTCTCACTTGATACTGCCTGAATTCTGCTCTGATGAAGCGCTGTTCAAGTGAGGAGAGAAGCAGATGCAGTAGGAAACACTCGAGTTAGAAACTTGCATCTCGCATCGTAAGCAGCAACGGTGTCAGCTCTCCCGGTGTCCCTCTACTGAAGCTCTGGTTAACAATGTGCCAGGCTGGGAAGGGTTAAAAGCGGAACAGAGCCCCAAGCTTTGAACTAGACAATTCTTGGAAGTGTTCTTTCGTACCTTTCTTTGTCATCTTTACTAACAGATGAGTCTCGTTTATCTACATCTCTATCTCTGTCATGAGCTGCAGCAGATGAACTGCGCTCCAGCTCTCCTGGCTTCAGCCAGGGCGGAGGGGTCGGGAACGAAGGAGGAGTTCGGTGCAGTCGGTTCCAGGGCTCGTGAGGGTTGCTAAAGCTCTGCATACTGGGGCCATCCTTGTGGCCGAACATTGAGTTGGGTGCTGAAATGGTGAAGTGGAAAACAAAAAGGTTTAAGAAAAAGGTATGCTCTAGTGAAGGTACTTACCAAAACAACTTTTACAGCACTCAGAGTTAAAATGAATACATATTATTGGGAGCTGGAAAAGGAAAGGAAATTAATAGAGATTCATTAGAGGGTCTCATTCCTAAACATGGGCAGGCATCTGACAGCTCTTTTAATTGGAAAGGGAAATGCTGTGGATAAAATTGACAAGGAATGAGCGATTAAGATAAAAGTGACAATGATCCTTATTCCAAATAGTTTGGAGATAGCAGGAAATGACCATTATTTCAGACTACAAATAATGGAACTTGTTGCATTCGATCCCGAACCAAAGTAAAATACTAATGTGACCAAAATCATGCCAGATTTGAAGTATGGAGAAAGAGAGTGACGTTTCAAAAGGATGATCATTTGTGATCGGTCAAATCTAGAGCAATGTTGATGACCCTGGACAAATAAATGCAGGTTAGTGATTTTTTCTCCAGGCACGTGTCCTGGATTACTGGTGAGAAAGGAAGAAAATAAATACAAATGTGTTGCAATCCACAGCTAGGGATGCTGCACACATTGACTATTTGTGAACATGCAACAAACGATGAGGAAATTTCACAAACTCCTTAGACCCACAGGTTCTGTTTCTTTTTTTATTACTGAGCAATGTAATGATGACATTTAGCACTATGTTGAACCCAAACTAAGAAGTAACTAACAGAAATTAATTTGCTGGTTAACAAATCTGCTGTTATTCAGAAGAAAAGGGTCAAATTCCCAGCTCTTAGTGATAAGTGGTCTAAGCAACTGGTAAAAAAAGACAGCAAATAGTCACCATCACTCAACATCCCGTATTGCACAGCAAAAGACAAGTCATTAACAAAGAGGTTACTCACTAACTGTCGGGTTGCCGAGTCCCCCGAAGGCATTACTACCCACTGCAGTGAGACCGCTGAAGGAAGCCGGTCGATTGAAAGGCTCTGCAAACCAACAGAAACAGCTGAAGCTCACTGGTGTGTTCGCAATTAAAGTGCTATCAACTGCATTAAGTCTGCGTGATGGAGCCAGGCTCTTCTCAGTGTCATCTAGTGATAGGACAAGGGGCAACGGGTGTGAGCTGGAACAGAGGAGGTTCTACATCACTATGAGAAGGAACTTCGTCCCAGTGAGGGTGACAGAGCACTGGAAGAGACCGCCCAGGGGGGTTGTGGAGTCTCCTTCTCTGGAGATGTTTAAAACCTGCCTGGTCATGTTCCTGTGTGACTTGGCCTAGGGGATTCTGCTGTGGCAGACAGATTCAAGTAGATAATCTTCCGAGGTCCCTTCCAATCTCTAATGTTCTGTGATTCTGTGAAACCTTGCTCTGTGCCCACTGAACACCATCTCCCCATCACACATCAGTGACTATGAGGAGGTGGGACATAACCCCATTTATTTTTTCAATAATAGTATGGCATGGGGTCATCCTACTAGAACAAACTTCCTCTTCAAAGAAAAACAAGACGTTAAAATACACCTGGTATTGAGGCCTGCACTTGTACAGACATTTCTACTTCATTTAAAATCTGCAAACTTCTCCATTTTCAGTTCCTTTTATTCCCTTCCAATTCAATTCCATGGTCTTTCTCAGGAAATGTCCCTGGCCAGCAAGACTATTATTAACTCTGGCAGATGCGCTCCAAACACCTTCAGGCCATGTCTCCTAAACCAGAGCCAGGATATAAATACAATGTCCTGTAATATTGATGTGTCAGCGCTGACCTGAGCAATTTGTAATTCTCTTGATATTTATTGCCAATACCATAAGGAAAACTAGCATGGACTGAAAAATAATGGAGTAACTGGTTTTCATAGCTCATGCATCCACGGTATAGACAAGTCATACGAAGCAAATCGTCTTCTCACTTTCTTTTGGAGAGGTCTAATGATTTTGATGAAACTACTTCTGATAAATACCAGCAGAGAGAAAAGGAGGAGCAGACCTGCCCTTTTTTGGGGGAAAGCTGAGTGCTGAATGACAAACCTACGTTGTGAGTCTGCTCTGTGCGTTCAGTGGCAAACTGAAATGCCAATTTTGAGTCTTGATCCTGGAAGCTCTCGTAGGCAGCAGATCAGCTTATTACACCCTCAGTAAATTAGAACGGAAACAACAGCATGTGATAACTTGTGTCGTTCCATTTTCAAATGCGTACTCCCTAATTTCCACTCACACACATTTGAGGCCACATCCCAAGACTTTAAGGATATCTTTCCCACTCACTTAAATGGAAAAGTAGACATCTAAGTAGGAGTCAGGAAAGGAAACACCTCTGTGGGTTGAAGCCTTACGGGCTACTCACTTCAAGAAAGACATTGAGGGGCTGGAGTGGGTCAAGAGGAACAATGAGGCTGGGGAAGGGACTGGAGGAAAAGGCTGATGAGGAGAGGCTGAGGGAGCTGAGGGTGTTTAGCCTGGAGAACAGAAGACTCAGGGGAGACCTCTCTCTCTACAACTCCCTGAAGAGCAGTTATAGTCAGGTGGGGGTCAGGCTCTTTTCCCAGGCAACTAGTGACAGGACGAGAGGGCAGGGCCTGAAGCCGCCAAGGGAGGGTTGGGTTGGATGTTAGGAAGCCTTTCCTCAAGGAAAGAGTGATCAGAGCCTGGAATGGACTGCCCAGGGCAGTGGTGGAGTCCCCATCCCTAGAGGAGTTTAATAAAAGACTGAATGTGGCACTTAGTGCCCTGGTCTGGCTGATGGGCTGATGTTAGGTCCTGGGCTGGGCTGGATGAGCTCAGAGGTCTTTTTCAGCCTCAGCAATTCTGTGATTAAGGCATTTTATTTGACTGGCTATAAACATGATTAGAGTGAAACTTGACTAGCCTATAACATCCAGTCTGGTTTCAGAATTATTTCCAAACGTGCTCCAGTGACACTTTGCTGAGTATCTGGAACTGCTGCTCGGGTAACAGCTAAAATAAAACGGCTAAACCGCACAATTTGTAAAGGTAAAGAATGGTAAGTCATAAATGGTGTTAATGTTCAATGTGCTTTACTTCCAAGTTGTAGTCACCGTTAGTTGGAGAGAGAACGTACCTAGGTGAGCAGCTGGGTTGAGGAAGTTGCTGTGGTGAGGTGGTGGGCCAAAGGGGGTGCCCGCTGGATGCCCCCCGCCTGCCAAAACAAAGCAAACAGGGTCAGTTCTTAGCAGAAGCACAGAAGGAGACTCACTGTGCTCAGGGCTTGACTTCCAGTTCTGAAGCAGTAGCTCACATGAGCAGAGGTTGCTGAACACTGGGAGGGGGGCTCCCAGGATAGGATCCCATGCATACAGCAGCTGCTTCTCTAAACAGAATGCCCAGCTGGATTAGAAGGGGCTGGGTGGGAATGTTTCAGTATGGGAAAAATAAAGGGCACAGAAAACCAGCTTATTTCCAGCCTGTCATCTCCACGATGCATCGGACATCACTGTGTAAGAAACGTTCCTCCATTACTACCTGTTTGACGTTTCTACAGGTTGGGCTTCTTAAAAAGCATTTAGCGTAACTTCACAGTATTTGTCAGATAGCCCAGCAGCCCCTGGCACGTCTTGCAGGGAGGTCAGAAGCCAAAGCGTTTGGGAAATTTTCTTTTAACACGGCAAGGATTAGCATTTTGAGGTCTGTGCTGCAAGAAGGAGATTTCACTTCTCACTACTCACTGGCTGTGGAGAAGAGGGTCGAGGGCCGGGCCAGGTCATGGGGGTGGTGGATGGCTCCAAAAAGGCTGGGGCCTGGTGGCCTGCTCAGAAATTCCGGTTTCAGGCCAAAGTCCAGCTTGTGAGGATCTGACTGCATCTGTTTCTGAAATGAAAAACAGGATTTAGAAGAGACTGCCCTCAAAGACAGCGGTAAGAGGCACTTTCACCATGACGTGGGCACAGCAGATGATCACATTTTGGGACCCCCAGCACGGGATACAGCTGTTCTCCTGCAAGGGGGGCTCTCGGGCACAGGGAGACAATCTCAGGCTCGCAGTACACATTACCCACACACTTGAGCAGTGTTCCTCATGCGCGCACACCCATCCCTCTGGAGCCAAGCGTTTCAGCGCAGAGCTGACTTAGAGAACAAACACAGAAATCTTTGAGGGGGCCTCAGACACTTGCTTAGCTGTAAGCACACATCTGTCTTAAAGCCGTAAAAACAAAGCCAGGAGAAGTGGTGCTCTGGACCTGATCCCAGACGTGTTAGAAGGTGAGTGAAAGCACCAACTGTACAGACCCAGCTGCTAGCGACCCTCTTCCTGCTGTGGGAATCCCTTGCCAAGCAGCTACGGCAGAGACAAGCCAACTGGCACCGGAACCACGAACCTTAAATGTGAAGCTGCACTCAAGAAACACTTGATGCAGGGTATTTTTCAGTGCCTCAGCCAGAGCAAGCCAGGGGCTAAAATAAGTTACAGACACAGTATCTACAGAACCCAAGTCCCACTCTGACTCCTGCACTCCAAATTGAACTCCCTGCAAGTTGCTGCCTTTATTTATCTGGTGCTGCAATCAGCAGAGTTTCTCTTTTTAAGGTAAACTTGCTGGGGTAGCTGTCCTGTAAACAGTAAGCGGATGAAAGATGGGTTCTTCTTCGTGCCACATACTCATGCGTGGTCCCTACTTCAATCGCCTCACAGAATGAAGAGGAAACCCAAATTCCCCATTACCTGTGCTGCCAGAACTCCCTCAGCACTCACTGCTGATTAATTGTGCAGGTCAGCGGGAAGGATTTAGAGATGTGTGACACCGAGCCAGTGGGTCCTCAGAGCAATTGTGGAGCACGTTACGCTTTATAAATCGGCATTTAATACCGTGCCAGCTCAGAGTACGGACTATTACAATGGAATAAATATGCATATTAAAAAATTACGACCAAGTCAATGTTCACACCTGGTAGCTGTTTTTCCAGTGCTTGTAACGTGTCTGTGTAGCTCTGAGAACTAAAAAAACCCAATCAAAAGATAAGGGGAAAAAAAAAGGCTTTATCAATGTGTTGAGACAATGGCCTGCAAGAGTCTTGAAAGGGAAAAGCTGGACAAGGTAAGGTCATGGCTCTTAAGAAAGTAGCACTTAGTGCTTTAATAACTAACACAAGTTCAGAAGGTGCCATAGGTGAGGCCTGTGTGCCACACTTTTTATGCTGTGAACTCTTTTTATTCTTCCTTTTAACAACCAAGTTACAAAGCTGGTGTCACTCGGCGTAGCAAAGGCTGGCTTTAGCTTTAGTTACAGCAGTGTGAGCAGTGCTGCTCTAAATCATGGAAAAATCCCATGCTAGCACAGGAGCAGGAATATCACGGATGTGTTAACAGACTTTTGAATGTGTTGCTTTACCTTGAAATAGTACCAAAGTGAACGGAGCAGATCTATGATTCACAGAATCACAGACTCACAGAACATTAGGGATTGGAAGGGACCTCGAAAGATCATCCAGTCCAATCCCCCTGCCAGAGCAGGACCACCTGGACCAAGTCGTACAGGAACCTATCCATGTGGGTTTTAAATGTCTCCAGACGTTTCTTTAAACATCCAGACTCCACAACTGCTATTCCCCCAGCTGCTGTTCAGGAGAGCGGCACTCCTGATGATGATCACGGAATCATCCTGGCTGGAAAGGACCTCCGGGATCATCAAGCCCAGCCCTCAGCCCAACATCTCCCTAACCCCTAGACCACGGCCTCAAGTGCTCTAACTACTCGATTTTTAAATACCTCCAGGGATGGTGAGTCCATCACCTCCCTGGGCAGCCTGTTCCAGTGCCCAGCAACTCTCTCAATAAAGAACTTCTTCCTAATATGATCCTTACGAACACATTTCAAGTCCAACAAACGTGTGACTCCTTAACTCAGGGCCCACTGAAATCCATGTAAATATCTGTACTAATTTCATGGCATGCTGGATCGGGCCACGAGGCCTTTCTTAAGAGAGACAGGGCCAATTATGGAGCATAAATTCTCTCTTGATTCCAGGCCAGTAACACACTGGTCAGCCTAGGGAGTATAGAACTGCACTGTGCCCAGAGCCAGGATGCAATCCTGCTTCGTCTGAGTTGCTCCCTGGGTGAGCAGACAGGTCACACAGGTCTGAACTGTGTCTTGGTGCAGAGGGATGAGCAGGCAAACAGCATCCACCATGGCACACAATTTTTCCTGGGGTCAGGAAGGTTCTGTTTTAAAGTGTCCTGCCCTGCCTGCTTCTTCAGTGGCTGCTCTTGCCCTCTGCAAGTAATTACGTGCGGGGCAGACTATTACCAACTTGTCCAGACTCTGCAAGCAGCTTGGTGGCACTGCATGCAAACTTCAAATCTCTGAGCACAAGTATGTTTTATTCCCTGCTCTGTGGTCAGGCAGTGTCTTCAGCCTGTGCAGAAGAAAAGGCACCTTCACCTTGGAGAAGACAAGACTGAGAGGTGACTTCATTAATGTATATAATAAATACATAAGGGGTGCGTGACAGGAGGACAGTGCCAGGCTCTTCTCAGTGGTGTCCACTGATAGGACAAGGGGCGATGAGTACAAGCTTGAGCAGAGGAGGTTCCACATCAATATGAGAAAAAGACTTCTTTCCTATGAGAGTGATGGCCCTGGAACAGGCTGCTCCGGGGCACTGTGGAGACATTCCAAACCCACCTGAATGCATCCCTGTGTGACCTGCTGTTGGCGATCCCGCTCTGGCAGGGGGCTTGGACTGGATGATTTTTTGAGGTCACTTCCAACCCATGACATTCTGTGATTCTGTGATTCACAATCTTGGACTGAAGGACAAATTGTTCCCTATGAGGCTTCACACCTCGAGGTCACGCACAAAGGGGAGGACTTTGTACCCATGTGAGTGTCTCACAGCCCACAGGGTCATGAACCTGCTCACCTCACTCACTGTAGACCTGATCTTTTGAATGAAGAGAGATAGAGAAATAAACTTGCCAGTTATGCTTGAAATTTTCATCAAGCACAGCCTCAAAAAGTCAAGGAAGAACATCCTTTCCTGTACTTGTGCCCTTTATTCCCGTTATTTAACATGTGAGGTAGAGAAGTATTAGGTAAAAGACATGACTGCATGAAAATGGCATTTACTGGGAGTTATAAATACACAGGTATGACCTCTCTCTGAATATCAGATCAAGGAAGATTCAAAGGACACCGATAGCATGGGAATAATAATTTCATTTCAAGAAAATACCTTTTCAATAAAATAAGAAAGGGACATATAACTCTCCAGGTCTATAATCTTGTCTTTTTTTGATAATGGGAAGATGAATGAAGATCACTAGCAGGGGAAACATAAGGAAGCAGAGAAGAGAGATACGTCTGCTGCAGCAAATTAACCTGTCAACCTTGTTTAAAAGGGATATTTTTAAACTCTATTAGCTGCAGGTTTTAGTGGCTGCTCAGTATCTTCATATTCCTACAGCGCTATCTCACACAACTGCAGACACTGCAAAGTGCTCCGGACTCCTTGTTCATTTTACTTTCAGACACAAGCTGTTGAGTCCTGGAGTCTGAGCAGTACCGACCAACAGGCTTTCCTGACTTACTGATAAACTCAGAAGCAACACAGACTTGTTCAGTGACCCCTCTACTCTGCACCTGTGAGACCCCCACCTTGAGTACTGGGTCCACTTCTGGAGCCCGCAACAGAAGGACAGAGAGGTCCTACAACATGTCCAGAGGAGAACAACTCAAATGATCAGAGGGCTGAAGCACCTCCCCTATGAGGACAGGCTGAGCACATTGGGGCTGTTCACCCTTGAGAAGAGGAGGCTCCCAGGTGACTTTGTAGCAGCTTTCCAATATTTGAAGGGGGCTACAAGAAAGCTGGGGGAGGTCTTTTGACATGGGTGCGTAGCAAGAGAACTAGCGGAAAAGGTGACAGACTTGAAGAGGTAAAATTGAAGTTGGACATGAGAAACAAATTCTTTCCTGTGAAGGTGGTAAGGTGCTGGAACAGGTTGCCCAAGGAGGTTGTTGCTGCCTCATCCCTGGAAGTGTTGAAGGCCAGGTTGGCTGGGGCCCTGAGTAACCTGATCTAGTGAAGGTCTCCCTGCCTATACAGGGGAGTTGGAACTCCATTATGATCTTTAAGGTCCCTTCCAACCCCGGCCATTCTATGATTCTATGAAGTACAGTGGAAATATTATAAAGGGAATGAAACCTTCTTCACAGAGTCTATGTGCAATGAGAACAGAGTTACAGTAATACTGGAAATGCCCTACCTATTAAATTCATAAATGAATAAATTACTTTGACATCTTTTTCAGGAGAACCTAAGCTGGCTGTGGCCCTTACCCTCCAACTCTCCAAGCACGTATAACAAAGAAAAGATCTCCACCTCTCTACCTTCAGTGCAGTGAGCCCATGAGTGGGTAACTTCACATCACTTGAGAGACAGGGTCTGCCTGACCTGCCCAGACACAGACCAGAGCCAGCCTGTAGCTATGAGATGAGTTGTGAACACAGACTAGTGCAAGATTCTGCAGACATCTCAGAGAGAGCATCTCAGGGACAAGAGAAATCTTGCTGTGTCCAAATCTTCCTCTGTTTGTGTCCTCAGCCATAAATAAAAGCTTGTTGTAGCTCACTGGCACACATTTAGCTCTTCCCAGCTACAAACTGGTTGGTATCCCCTATGATCTGGTGTCCTCGCTCCAAGGCACCGCATACATTTTGTTGAGACTTTACCTTTAGGTTTGAATTCAATAAGCCATCCCTGTGAACCAGGCTGTCCTATAATGCTGCATATGGCTGCTTTAACAAGGCACAGAACTGCCAACAGCGAGAGGGAGCTTCTTCCTCTCTCTGGTTTGCACGGTGCAATTCATCTGAAATTCCAGCATGCCCAGCAGACTGACCTTGACTTTCTGTTGGTGATGGTATATCTGCCAGGCGATGTGAACATGCATAGCACACCACTTCCCAGGTTTCTGGAAAAAACAAAGGGATACGACATAGATCAGTAGCTTTCCAAAACATGCGATGCTTTCTTCTAGTTCTAGGAGCTCCTGCTGACCCTTAACCCAGCCTCTTTCTGTCCAGGGGATTCCCAAAGCCAAGACAACTGAACACAAAGGGTCTCCCTTCCCTCTCCATCCTCTTGGGAAACAGGAAATACAAAGAACTCGTCTCTTGCTAAGTAGTTTGTCTGGATGTTCAGAAATGCTCCTGGTCTCACTCTCCTCTCCAAAGAAACTCATGCTTGGGTTTTAGCCCCCTGTAACCTTCTGGCTGAGAACGCAGCTTGTGTTGCTGAAATCAGTGAGGCCGTGTCCCACTAGCGGCTGCTCTGTGTGCCAGACTCCTTCACAGCACTGCGGTCACTTCTGAACCTGCCGGTATTCTAAGAAATGCCAAAAAAAAAGGGTTTCCAAACGAATCTGACTCTGTTGTAGAGTGGCTGGGCTGTACCTCCAAAACTCTGTCTCATAAATACACTGAAAAAGCTGGAGCTCAGTCAATTCACTCTTCTCTGTGACTTGAAAGCATGATGACAGGAAGGATGTAAAGAGCCTTCACAAGCAGAGACAGGGAGGAAAGAACCAGAGGGCTATCTGGGTCGTCTTCTTCATTTTGTTCTCTGTTTCCAGGAGAATGAGTCTGTAGAAGACTCACACAGGATTTACCTTCTCCAGTTTTGTTACTTGGGGTCTGCAGTTAACTGCACAACTAATGATTCCTGCAGATGTAAAACTGATCACAGGAATTCAAGAAGCTCCTGAAGGAACACCAACCAGAAACTCCACCCCACGCTCCACAGACTGACCTCAGGACACACAAACCATGAAGCTGAGCAGACACAGCGCAAAACACCCGAGATGAAGCACAGCACTGCCTTACAATTCGTCTGCTGCTTCAGCCCGGTGGGGACTGAGACGAGTTTGACAAACTGTATCACAAGAAGATTTCTTACCCTCAACATGGGCCTGAACGGATCTGTCAACTGTGAAGAAGAAATGACAGCTTGGTTACATGCCTGTCACTCAAACAATTGCTCTAATTAACAAATTTGTAGTGCTTCATTAAGAGACGAAATTAAAATGTTATAATTTTACTTTCAAATGAGGCTCCTTTGGATAATAATTAGTCCTTTGCCTCTCCCTCCCCCCACGGCTGTTGTACCCAAGTGTTGACAAGCAGCTGAACACGCCTCGCGCACGGCGCTCTGTCCTCTGGCATCATCAGTAATTTGTTGATTTAACGCTACAAAAATGGCTGGTTAGCTGCTCTGAAGAAAAACACAGATCTATCCTTTGGGCGAACTTCTGTTCTCATCTTTCAAAGCTGCTTGGCTCACAAGGAGAGTGGGTAGCGGATCCGGCCCCTTTGCCACAGGCTTCAGCCCGTGAACTGGATTGAAACGGGCTGGGATGCTGCTGTTTCAAAGTGCCCCTGCAGACCAGTGACTGTGTCCATTCAGTGGCTACAGCATGAGGTCCTACATCCAAACAGGCATTGTGGACTGACTGATGTGTTTGCTGTCACAAACGGGCTTTGCCTTCGGTATCTTTCACATCGTAGCAGATGCTGGTAAACAGGGGCTGTATGAAAAATACATTTCCTCTTATTTTTGTGAGGCCTGACTATTTTTTGGGGGTAGATTACTTTCTTGCTCTCCTTTTCTGCTCAAATGTCACCAATTACTGCTGGAGAATAAACTCAATTTACTGGGTATTTATCATTTGTTTTGGATTTTCCTTTTTGAAACGCCAGCACTACAGGAGATTTACTAAGAGCTACTCTGCAGAAGCAGCGACGGTGCCATGCACCATCCTGAAATAATCGCAACCACACTACAAATTGAAATGGGGCTTAAAGCTAAATGACTTAATGAAGGGAGGTTCTAGTTACCTGTAGTAACTAGCTAACTGTATCCAGTTGTGGGCTCCCCAATTCAAGAGAGACAGGGATCTACTGGACAGTGTCCAACAAGGAGCTATGGGAATGATGAAGGGACTTGAACATCTCTGCTATGAATAAATGCCAAGAGAGCTGGGGCTGCTTAATCTGGAGAAAAGAAGGCTGAGTGGGATCTTATTAATATCTGCAAATATCTGAGGGGTAGGAATCAAGAGGAAGGGGCCAGTCTCTTTTCAGTGGTGCCCAGTAATAGGACAAGGAATAATGGGGATAAGCTAGGACACAGGAAGTTCCACCTCAACATGAGGAGGAACTTCTTGCCTGTGAGGATGACAGAGCCCTAGAACAGGCTGCCCAAACTGGTTGTGGAGTCTTCTGCGCTGGAGACTTTCAAAACCCTCCTGGATATTCTTGTGTGACCTGTCATAGGGGATCCTGCTCCGGCAGGGGGGCTGGACTGGATGATCTCTAGAGGTCACTTCCAACCCTTGACATTCTGTGATGCTGTGATACACAGAAACAAACCAACATGGATCCTTTTGGCATAAAGCTCAACTACAGCACCAATTCAGAGCAAACTGAAGTGCTGGAACTTGGCACAGCCCAATGGAAAAGCTCTGCTGTATTTGTAAGCTTAGCCATAGCACAGCGTGGATTTTCCAGGAGAGCTCCCCACTGACAGAGCATTCTGTTAAAAGCACAAATGCACAGTGTTCCTCACTGCAAAATTAATTCCAAGATGCCAACAACCTGTGGGCATTTGCAAAGAGCTGAAAAAAGCCACGAGATGAAGTGCTGACACCATAAAGGCTCTTCCCATCTGCTAGAACTCAAAAACCCAGAGGCACCAAGTGATCAATAAGGAGCATCCGTATTTCACGGAGGCGATCGATGATACAGTAACCGAGGGAATAACTGTCATTACCCACATTACAAACAATTACAGAGCGTAAACATAAATCTTCAAGAGATTTTGTACATTTCTGCATCCAGTTGGACTTTCCTGCCTTTAGTCCTGGGCTTGTGAGGTCCTGCTGACAGCAAGGGAAGAGATCACCCACTGTGAGGTATCTGAAGGCTGTTTGCTAATGATGGACACAAGTGAGGACCAGGATTGAAAGTGTTCTCACACAACTTCTCATTGACTTAAACAGTCCAGACTAAGCTTTAGTTTCGGGATGTCAGCTTAGACATACTGAAGGCAGTAGCTCTAGCAGTCAAGGTTTCAGGAGGAACAGCTTTATGTGAGAAAAAGCAAACGTGTTATACAGACCCGTGGATCTTTCTGTAGCAGCGTATGCGGGACAGTTCCAGGCCTTGCTGCGACATCAATAGGATTGGAAGTCTAGAAAACACCATAAGGAAAGGCACTGTTAGTGAGCGACACAACACACGATTGCAATTGAAAGTGGAAAATAACACTCGTTCACAATCACTAACATTGGCAAAGCACCGGAGATAAACTTTTGAAAGAGGAAGGGATAATCCACTTGTGTGTATTATCACCTCCACTTTCAAACTTCTGTTGTCCATCAGCTTCCCATTCACAGAATCACAAACATTAGGGATTGGAAAGGACCTCAAAAGATCATCCATCTAGACCAATCCCCCCGCCACAGCATTTAATTCAAAACATGCGAGGGAACTGTTTACACTGGAAAATCTTTCCAATCTCGAAGA
Source organism: Phoeniculus purpureus (assembly GCA_028565055.1). Classification (NCBI taxonomy): domain Eukaryota; kingdom Metazoa; phylum Chordata; class Aves; order Bucerotiformes; family Phoeniculidae; genus Phoeniculus; species Phoeniculus purpureus. Next base: position 4,108,473 of record JAOXOE010000827.1, read on the forward strand.
CCTGATTAGGATCAATATATATAACACAGCATCTACAGCAGGATTTGGAGGACCAAGCTTATGCTCTGTTCCTTATTGATCGGGATGGATCAGAACAGGGGTGGTTACCAGATCAAGAGAGGTTCTTCTCCCCCTCTACTCTGCCCTAGTGAGACTACATCTGGAGTATTGTGTCCAGTTCTGGGCCACACAGTTCAAGAAGGACATGGAGCTGCTGGTGGGAGTCCAGCCTAGAGCAACGAGGATGATGAAATAAGTGGAACACCTCCCTTATGAGGAAAAGTTGAGGGAGCTGGGTCTCTTTAGCCTGGAGAAGAGAAGACTGAGGGGTGACTTAATGTCTATAGATATGTGAAGGGTGGGTGTCAACAGGATGGAGCTAGGCTCTTCTCACTGTCATCTAGTGATAGGACAAGGGGCAAAGGGTGTCAGGTGTAACACAGGAGGTTCAATATAAATATGAAAAGGAACTTCTTCACAGTGAGGGTGACAGAGCACTGGAAGGGGCTGCCCAGGGGGGTTGTGGAGTCTCCTTCTCTGGAGACGTTTAAAACTCGTCTGGATATGTTCCTGTGCAACTTGGTCCAGGTGATCCTGCTGTGGCAGGGGATTGGACTAGACGATCTTTCGAGGTCCCTTCCAATCCCTGATGTTCTGTGATAATGCCCTGACCTGGCTGAAACGCTGGCCGTGAGCACCCACAGCATCAGTAATCTCTTCAGTCACTGCACAAGGATCTGACCTCCACACACCACGGGCTGTGACCACACAGATCTCAGCAAAAAGCAGCATCCAGTTGAAAACATCGAAAGCCTTGCCCATGATTTCACTGTCAATATTCAGCTGATCTAACAAAACGCAGCTTTGTGAAAAAACAAAACAAAACAAGCTCCTACATTTAGACAGAGCTGCTTCTTACATTAAAATGAAGAAAGAAAGAAATCAGCTCCAGTATAACTAACAATTAAGTAACTGAGTTGTTACCAGTCTGATTACCATACATACGAAGAATTCCACTAATGAACTGCCATTTGCATATTCAGTCATTACAGCGGATGGGCCAATTTAAGAAAGGAGGTGCCTTCTCCACAGACATTTCAGTCCTGATTTCAGTCTTTAGTTGCAAAGACTACAGAATAAGCTTCCTCCCACTTATAAATCAAGAGTGACTTCATGAAAACAAAAAGAAAATCCCTGAAGTCATCACATTTATCTATCCAGGCTACCACAGACGAGAGGAGAGCTGAATCAGTGTCACGCACTGTGGTGGAGCTGGGAGATAATTATGGAAATGAGCAAACAATAATGATCATCACATCTTAAAACCTTGATTATTACATGACCTTACGTCGACACGTGCTGAGAACTGATTCCATCGCTTCTGAAGTTAACTCCGCCGTTATCTACGTATTTTTAAAATACATATGGATGTAAATACAGATCTCGGCACTAAAAGGACATGGACCTCTTGGAGAAGTCTGGAAGAGGCCACAAAAATGATCAGAGAGCTGGAGCACCTCTGCAGTGAAGCCAGGCTGAGAGAGTTGGGGTTGTGCAGCCTGGAGAGGAAAGGGCTCCACAGAGACATTAGCGTGGCCTGTCTTTGTTCGGTACTTAGAGGGGCCTGTGGTGACAGGACAAGGCTGATGGTTTTAAACTAAGAGGCAGATTTAGACCTGGATATAAGGTAGGTATTCTTTATGCTGAGGGTGGTGAGTCACTGGCCCAGGTTGCCTGGATGGATGAGAGAAGCCCCATCCCTGGAAACATTCCAGGTCAGGTTGGACCAGGATCTGGGCAACCTGATCTAGTTGGAGATGTCCCTGCTCACTGCAGCAGGGTTGGACCAGATGAGCTTTGAAGGTCCCTTCCAACACAAACTACTCTGTGATTCTGTGATTCCTGAACCTAATAAGAACGAACGTCTCTTTGTGGTAAATATGAAAGAAGCCAGTTGTCCTCTGTGGAGCTAGGCAGTAACAACTCTCAGTTGCTCCAGAAGCACCTGTGAAGCCTAAACCCAACCTGGCTCACACCACCCAGTGCATTTCAGTATTTCTTACCTTGGGTTGAAACGCTCCTTGTAGAGAGCCAAAGGGGCCAGTGGGAGGAATCATGGGAGGAATCCCTGATACAGCTGGAGGATAGGAGTGAAACAGCTGCAACAGAAAGAAAGAAGATCGTAAACACAAGGGCACATCCAAACGAAGACAGGGCAGAGAGAGCATCATTGCATCACATCGGTGAAATGGTACATGGGGGAACTGAGCAGCACTGAAGACGTGATCTCGTTGCAATGATGTTAGTTAAAGCAGTCGATGAAATGTTCACAAATGTCATGACGTTTAGAGCTTAAAAGCAGTTCCAGAATCTTAAAGCAGCAACCTGTCCCCTGGATAAGGCCATCAGAGCACAAGAGACTTCTCCTCCAACTACTAATTTTTAGATTGGATCGATGTTTTCAATGGTTTCTGTTTGCAAAACGTTTCAAGAGAAAAGGCCACACGCTGAGCCAAGTAAGACTCAGACAACTACTCTTTAAGTGGAAAAAAAGCCCCCTTACGAGTTCTAGGATATTGTGTCATTAAGAGTCCATTAGTACGGTTGGATTTTAATGGTATCTGCAGGAAATGAGGAAAATACGCACAATTCTTACTTCATTAGCCTGTCTGAGAGGATATCCTGCCACATCTAATACGAGCAGAGAGACAATCAGATTTGTTAAAAATTATCATCATTCAAACAAAACGTCAGGGCAGAACCCCCTCCAAAATTTAAGGGGCTGTTTTTATAAAGACAGGCTATTAACCATAAAAAAGCGCACATCTCCACTGACCTCCCTGCTCCCAGAGTGTCTGTTCGAGGAGAATTTAGGGGGAAAACATTGAATCGGTTCTGTGCTAACCCAGACAACCATGTGAGAAACAAGCAAGTACTGCAGAACGTCCACATCTTGTCTCTCTCTGTGGTCTGGCTGTGAGTCTGTCGCTCACGTTGTAGCACAGTTAACTCGCCCGATTCCAAGGAAAGTGTTGAGATTACACACAAAATTGCTGTCTGATAGGAGTTGGGGGTTCAAAGCATCACACTCCAAATAAGCTCTCACTTTTGCAGCCTTGGGCTCTAACGGGGAATGGCTGCTACCTCCACTGGTACTGACACCCAAAAGCCTAAAGAGGCCACTTAGGCTGATCCAACTCCATCTCTGGAACGCAGCTGTCCAAAAGCCGATCTACCGAACGCTACTTTTAAGATCAAAATAAATGAGTTAATGGCCAACTGAAGAGAAGCAGGACTGGGCAAAGTAAAAGACTGGCCGTGTGGAGTGGGCAAACGCTGAGAAATCCCAGAGGAGATCCGCATCACAAAGTTTTGATGGGTTTGCTGACATCGGTACGAGCTGTTCTTAAACGTTTTTCCTTCCACCAGCTTGTCTTGCAAGGTCATTTATTCGTATTATATTTACTGAAAGCTGAGAAAAATCCTCCGGTATTTTAGAGGTAACAAAAGGCTTTCTCGGTTTGAAAGCGTGGTATCAAGCCTCCCTTCGTAACACATCTCCATTGTTGCTTCTAATTCTATTTAATTTGGACCTGCTCCACTCAATGATGCAGAAAGCATTTTCAGATTAGTTGGCGCTGAACTGTAGGCATTGGAGAAATCATTAAGAGACACATGTCCTCATTTACAATAACTTTTAATGAGTCAAATGTGTTTTAAACCCTCCAGTGTCTTCTGCATTTAATTCTGAGTGTAATGGACTAATTCCAAACGATGGGAAGAGACACAATACTTAATATCCTATTGGCTATGACTAATAATAAGGAAGGCTTCCCTTAGAGTTTTGTAACGACTGCTAAGTGAATTAAACGTGACCTTTCCTCAAGGTTAAAGTTATTAATAAAATATAAATATTGCATCTCCAGGATGTCTTTGTAGAGTTAAATTCCTCCAGCTTTCAAAATACACCTTTCACAGTCAGTGCTGCCTTGTTCTCCCTCCCTTCTGAGCAACATTTTCCCCTCCTAGCTCAGCTCTCTTTAGGGAACCCACAGCTTTCCTGGGGCCAGCTGCAACCTACCACTACCCTAGGCCCAGCGTTAGCCCCAGGTAAAAGTAAAGAGACTCACTGTGCTACAGTAAGGTCATCCCCTCCAACGAAATGATTGTAAAATCAAAGATGCTAAAAAAGAAAACGGCTTTAAATCTCTTCATGGGCTTCTCTCTGAGCTGTGCTCCCTGTGCTAAAGTACGTTGATTTTAAGGAATCAGACCTTGTTCCCCTGCAACCTTCTCTTGACAAGCTTTGCATTGTCATGGGGGTTTCTTAAGACACTTGAATTCCTGGAGTGGGTTTATAATGGAAACTCTGGTCACCAGGATAAGAGCTGTGGAAGTGCCATAGTTGCACCTGATTTCTAACAGTAGGAAAAGCTCACAGGACAATGCTTTTTGCTACTGCAGCTGCTCAGGAAACAGCTACCTCTATAATCTACAGAATCATACAACTGCTTAGGTTGGAAAAGACCTTTAAGATCATCGAGTCCAACTCTTAACTGTCCAGCTGTCTCAAGCACGTCACTAAACCACATCCCTAAGCTCCAGACCTACATGTCCAGGGATTCAACCTCCTCACCGGGCATCCTGTTCCAAGGGCTGATGAACCCTTCAGTAGTCACAGCGGAAGAGATGACTGAAACATCCTGGCTAGTGTGGCCCTGCTGAAGTTTATGAACTATTATAAATTCAAACTAATGTGTGGCCGTCATGCTAAATATCCAACATCACAACAGCGATCATTCTGCAACCACTGCTCAAGGACAAACTTCTCCTGAAGGCAAGGCAGGGAAAGTGTCATGGACCAGCCCTCTGCCAAGTTCAATAGCCTGGCTCACTGGCTAACGGACAGCGACACAAAGCCTTTCCTTACTGCGAAGGGAGTAACACCCTGACCTTTACAACTCAGGTAACCTCCAGATTTGCAAGGGATCATGTCAGTGAATTTGAAAAGCATTTACAGCAGAGACTTGTGCAGCGCTCCCTTTACTACGTGTTGACTTCTGCGCTTTATTTGTCTAACATCCATTTACCTACTTTCCAGTTCCGTGTTCTTGCTTGAATCAACATGCCACATCAAGGATAATATGTCTTTGGAAGCCACAAAAAGCTCAGCAAATACGAGTGCAATTTTGCAAACAGTGATGCAAATGAGCAGCACTGCCCTTCTGAGGAAAAGTGATTCCTGTACACTTCAGTGTTTGCCTAATGCTCCTGGAGCTCTGATCCTGCAAGCACACTCATGGAGTTAAAGTTACTCAAATGAGGTGTCAGAAGTTAATAGGACAATTCCCCTGTACTCCAGGCATGAGCTGTTAGCAGGAACCCTGTTTAATCAGCAGGAAGCATCTCGCTATCAACTTAAACCAGTTTTTTTTGCCCAGTTCCACTTCGAAGCAAAACCAACACATAAAGCCAAGTGCTTTGGGATTTCTGAGTGCTGATGCAGTACTCCTTTTCTCATCAAAATATCTCTTCTGGATTCAGAAATTCCAGTCACATTCAACCAGGCACCCACCTCTGCCAACATGATGAAGGAAATGCATCCCATATTGCAGCAGCAAGCGAATCGGTAGATTCCAAACCCTTAGGAGCAGGAGCTCTGCAATTTAATGCAGTACTAAAACCCAGTTCATCTGGTCTTAAATGGTTTTGGTAGCTCTTAGGTAAATGCATCTAGTGCATGGCTGCATTCATGTTGCTGTCATCAGACAGAGCTTTCAAAACAACAAACCCAGTGGATCAGATGTGCCTTTGAAATCTGAAGAATGAGACAAGTTTTCAGATTTTATAAACCAAAACACGGTATGTCAGGAAAACTATTAGGTTACCTATCCCTGAAGGATTTGTATGAGACTTTGTCGTTTCATTTCAAGTTTCTTAGGAAAAATATCAGTCTAAGGGTTTGTGGCACAACTGAAGTGATGAAATTACTGCTCCCTCCTGCTTTGTGTAACAGCCAGCTCTTCTGTCTCATCTATTTCACATCAAACCTGTCGTCAAATGGCTGCATGAGCAAGAGATCTTTTGACTGGAAAGGCTGATACTGCATCTTTATCAGAAACCAGCACCGTAAACGCAAACCTTCAAAAGCCAAAGCAACCAAGAACGATAATGGTAAACCCTGGAGTGATGATTAGGGAGAGTTGACATTGTGCCATTGATCGAGTGGTGATCCCAACCCACCACAGAAAAGCAGTGAAGTCAGTTTTAAAGAGAGTAATAAAACTCACACTGTGACGGTAGAAGGGGTCAACTTTTGTAGGGTATTTGTCAAACTGCAAAGGGATCAAAGCACAAACTAGTTACTTGATATTTCCTTGTTTAGTGCTGTTGGTAAAACAGAAACTACTTCTCTATCATTTGGCAACCAACAGAGAGGAAAAAACAGTGCAGAAAATTAGTTTCCAATGAATCGCTTCGGGATTTTTTCCTTTCTTCCAGGTAAAACAAGGCAGCAGAAAGGAGGCAGCACTGGAGTGCGTCACTCCAAGCACTGGGAAGTCTCATTTACAGGTGTCCCTTCAGCCAGCACCTCAACCCTCAGCCCCTGTGCTGAACCTACTGCACACATGACAATGGCGAGGAAGGGATGGTCCTTCCTCTCCTACACAACCACGCCTGGGCTCCAGAGTCCTCCTTCCCGCAACCTGGCAAACTGTTAAACTTTGGTAATAAAGAATAGAGTTGTGCTCTACTTATCCTCACATTTCTGCCTGGGGTACGCACCATGGGCGGTGCTGGCGTCGGCATGATGGCAGTGGGTGGGATGGCGTGAGGGAAAGGCGTGAAGGTGTGCTGGTGTGTGTGTTGGTGTGTGTGCTGGTGCTGATGCTGGTGCTGGTGGAACTCGGTCCTCAGGTACGGCGGCGGGCCCAGCGAGGCCCCGCGATCTGCACTCTGTGAGGCCAGAAATCGCGTGTTTAGTTCCTGACGGAGAAGATCTTGTTCTGAAATACAAAGAGCAAAACAACCTACGGTGAGCTCAGGGACTTTTCCAGAACTCATGTTGCTTGCTTTTTGCTGGCTGTGGTAGCAATGTTGTATTTAGAACTTGCCAGTGGTAAACCAGGACCCCATCCAGGTAAGAAAGCTCCCTCAGATCTTCCCCAAAGGCCTCAGAAGCAGAAGAAAGTTTCCACTCCCCTCTCTCACCAATCCTGTCTTCCCTAGAGTATTGCTCTGAGCATTAACCTGAGGGTTCTCTCCAAATTAGTATGGACACAGTCCTAAACAGGTGAGGAGGTAGGGGTAAGCTGGAGCAATTAAACATCAAGTGGCTGCTGCTAACACGAGTCACTGCTGTGCAGACCAAACCAATGCTACTTAACCCACAAAAATCCCATTTTCTTCCCCCAGTCCCCTCGGAGGAGCAAACACTTTACATCCCCCCACAGTCAAACTCTGAAGAAGCACCATTTTCTCCACTGATAAAAATCTCTACATCACACACCCCCAAAATCATCCATGCACAGGAGCTTAGAGCTGCTGCATGAACAGTCACTAGGGACCTTCTGTGGAGGCAGGAGAGCAGCACCAAGCGCAGACCACAACTGCAGAGACACTCACTAAGAGAGTCACAGACTCTGCGGGGGAACATAATGAACTCCAGTGAGCTTTTGCCATGGGGATACAGAAGCAGACGTGGAAAAAGCAGAGTCTTCCAAAAATACTCTGTCCCGGGGCAGAAGAAAGGCCACTGGGTGTGTCTCAGTGGATTTGCACTTTGATATCACTTCAGATCACCCAGCAATGAGGACAGTCAGCACCCTCCCAACAGCCCTCACCGAGGGAA
>JAOXOE010000827.1:4121345-4179321 GCA_028565055.1 Phoeniculus purpureus
GGCACCAAGTGCCACATCCAATCCTGCCTTGAACAGCTCCAGGGACGGCGACTCCACCACCTCCCTGGGCAGGCCAATTTTAAAAACAACACCAACCCACAATCAACATCAGGTTGTGTGTCCAGCTTCCTCCCCTGAAAGCCTGTGTTGGCCAAACAGGGGAGCCGCACCTCTTGATAGCCTTGTGCTTGTGAAGGCTTTAAACAGCCCCTTGGAGATTTCATTAGCGCCTGCAGTCTGAAATGGTTCGTATTTCCCTGTGAACTTTTTTGACAACATCCCCAAATTTTCACCCATTTATGAAGAGGTTTCACTGTTTACCACTAAAAGGTTACTGCCGTTAAGCACTTGACACTCCTCTGGGATTTTACTCCAGTTTTAAGAATTGAAGCTGTGATAAATGATCGCAACTAGACCCTTTATCAATACCAAATTTAATTGGGTGCAGAAGATAAGCAATGATACAGCGCTGGGGCTCTGTCCTCTCAAACCGACAAGGAACAGCTTTTGAAGGTCTATAATAAGAGGTTGCCTGGAAGTTCCTAATCCACAAAATGTGAGGCTCCTTTTTCACAGGAGAGACACAACGAGGGTAAAATTATGCAGTAGGGAAAACTAACCTTATATTGAAAAGCTGGGCAATGAGTGGGGCAAACATTTTTAGGAGTGGCTGTGGTGACCAAATGGAGTTACAGGATGCTTTTGTAGAGAGTCAGAGCTTCTGAAGTGTCTGACATTGCCCTGTCTGCACATCCAATGAAATATGCTCTCTTTGCAGATTCATTAATGGCTTGAGCCAAGATGTCAACCTCACCATTAACAGCAAACAGTTCATTGTTGTTCAGAAGAACTACAGCGTTTCAAGCTACTGGCTGCTAGAGAGGGACAAGTGAGTTTCCTTTGTTGTGCTGAATGTCCTTGCTGAGGACTTTACTTAGATACAACGAGGCTTTTCTCAGGCAAAGAGCAAACCCTTCACTGCTATTGTCTTGGCATTTAGTTGTCAGAATAGATGTAGGGAAAACAGAATTCTTGGCTCTGCAGAACAAGTGTCTCAGGCCACTCCCAGGGGCACAGGAGCATCACATGTTTAATTAGCAGCGTCCAAGCTCTATGTGTGTGATCTGCAGTTGCAAAGATTTACCCTCCAAATAGCATCTGGGGTAGCTCCCTTCCAATTGGTGCTATCGCTTTGGTCAGGCAAAATCAGTAGGGACAAAGCCTTGGCTGCTTTTCTCCCATGACATGAATATAGTACCATCCTAAGTCAGGCCATAGCTTGATTTTTCTCAGAGTCAGGTGAGAGGAATTTCGGAAACTCAGAAAACACTTTGAATAACTCTTGGTACAGCAATTGCCTTTTCCTGAGCTTTTATGTGGGGGCTTGGAGGGAAGAGATTGGCTATTCCCGTGCACAGACCAGCAGAGTAAGGTGGGAGATTAAGTTCCCTCTGCCTTTTGATGGCCACTCTGTTTTGGTATACTCTCAAGCCCAAACTCTACGTGTGAGGGAAAGACCAATTCGCATTCCACGCTACACAGTGTTGGTATGTGGGCTGCTAACACCATGTAACACCACACAGCTTTGCAGGCTGGGCTTGTTATACAGGTGTTCCATGTGGCCTTGGTTTGGCAGCGCTGGAGCTGGCTTTTGTAGGGTATTCCTGGCACTTGCAACACTTCAAAATAAGCTTCGTGGCTTTTCTCTGCATCAGCTCCATCCAAAATATTTATTGCTTTAATTCAGTAGGATGTTGAGCATCTGTGCTGTGTCACACATCCCAAAGCACAATCACAAATACGAAAGCGAATTTGCTCTGCTGAAAGGAAGCAAAGTCGCTTGTGGGTGCATATCTCTGCTTTCCTGAAGTATTCTTCCCTGTGTGACTTGGTCTAGGTGATCCTGCTGTTGCAGGCGGATTGGACTAGATGACCTTTTGAGGTCCCTTCCAATCCATAACGATTCTATGGTTCTATGACTCTTGAGCCTTGCTCACTTCTTTGGCCCACAATTCCTGCAAAAGTGGAGAAAAGTTTGGAAAGAAATAAACCTGAGTGAGGCAAAAAAGCCCATCAATGCTAAGAAGCAGCAGAAAATGTTTTAAGAAATTATCAGTGGCCTAGGCCATTGTGTGGACTCCAGTCCATGCCCAAGTGCTTCTGGAAGAAAAGAAACGGCAAGAACTTTAGTCGTTGTCTGACGTAATCATTGCTGCAGCTTCACATCCTACATCGCCCCTGCTCTGTTGTGGGGGCATGTTTGAGAGCTCTGCTCTTAGTCTGTGGCACTAACTGTGAAATCCTGTACCTCATTGTTTCTAGATACAATGGTGGAAAATGCATAACTGATGTGGGAGAGTTCACCATGGAACTGGGGCTGCTTGACTTTGGTGCGTCGTACACCATTGTGATAACCAACGTAAGTGTCCTCGTGATGGTAACAAATTTCTGTTCTAGTCTCTGGCAGTGCCTTCGTTCTTGTGTTTGTGACTTTCGCTTCCTTCTCTACCTGCAAGACCTGGGCAGAAGCCATCTGAGGGCAGTCCCTTATGTAAGGGCTAGTCCATATGTGGTGGGTACTCATTCCACCTTACACTGTGAACGTGATGGCATGGGTTAAAGGTAAGATCTTTTCCTTGATTAAATCCTTCATGGAAAAGCATGTGGTCCATGATTTATTCTGGTCTCATGCTGCCTTTGTTCAGTTAACTTTGACCCAGCACTCTGCAAAGAGCCATTGCAGTCTGTCAAGGCCTGACTGCAGGTGGCCTTTAAAATACTGCACCTGGTGGTAACTCACACCTAGAAACCTCTGCAGAAGCAGTCTGCTGTATCCCTTAATTTAAAGGCTGATCTTCCAAGACTTGTAGATTGTGCAAGGCAGAGGAAAGGGACAAAGTGTTGAGGGACAAGGTTGGTGAGATTGTGCACCTGGTTTTTCTCCTCTTACTGTATGTACAGTTCATTTGAAGCCTGATCTAAAGTCAAGGCATGGTTTCCTGAACAGCCTAGCCCTGATGAGGCGTGAGCACTGCTGAGAGGATGGATTCCTTGCCCTGCCTGCCAGCCTCTTAGGCACATTGCTCCAACCGTGGTCCAGCTGGCAGGAGCCTTGGAGATGAACGTGATCAGCTCAGTTCCTGTTGTAAACTTTCCACTACACAGGCACACAGACAAACTAGGTCTGACAGGACACACTGCTAAGCTGGCCTCCGAGACTTTGACTACTGTTCTGCGATGAGCACAGCAGAGTGCTGTCAGCTACTCCCTGGCAGTAACATCTCCCTGTTGGGCAATTAATGGGAGCTGTTGGTGTCTGCAGAGTCCAAATACATAAGGGGAAAATTACAGCTCCAAGGCACCTGGCACTTTTGGGTTTTTTAAACTCCAGTAGCTCTGGAGTGGTGGGAACAGTCCTGGAGGGATTGGGCAGATGCTGCCGTCTGTGAGTGTAGATTTATACATAAACCATGTACACAGTTGAAGTGATGCTGGCCAGACCCTTTCCTCCACGGCTGCAAGCCTGTTTCACCAGATGAGAAAACAAGCAGAGAAGTTGCATGAAGACTATGAGACTAAGAATATTGCCCCAGAGCCCCTGCTAATGAAACTGCATCACAGACAGTTGATGTGTCCCATATCACTGCGGGCAAGGACTTCAGTCTGTGGTCCCATCTACAAAATTCTCTGCTGTACTCATGGCTGCTTGGGGGTGCTTCTGTGCCTTAGCTTCTCAGCCCCCTGTTTTCTCATCTCTCTGCCTGTGGTTTCCTCCTCCTATAGAGAGTTAGTTTGCTCCAGGCCAAGACAATTTTTAATTATTGTACTGAGCCTTATTCCTCTGTCAGGAGTGCAGTGCAGAATACCCAAGCATGCAATATATTACTGTCGAAGTGGCTGAGCTGTGACACCTAAATCATGGCAAGGATGCCTTCTAGCCCAGTCTTCCTCGTAGTGCAGACGTTGTGTGGTGCCTGGGACAGTTCTTTACAGGTGAAAGTGCACAGTTATCCTCTCACCCTTTTTGGCCTGTGTGACGGTTTGAAAATTACCAACATTTTCACATGTGTAGAGTTGTGTTTGCATGAAGAACAATGTGCATTTTGCTTTAGGAGAATTCTCCTAGTCCTGGGATGAGTGGGCACTATAAAAGAGGGCTGCATACCCAGCTCTGCTCTTTTCTCTTCTGGGAGCTTTGCCCCAGAGCCTCGACAGAGGGCTCTTGGCTTCCCCCCACCACTTCCAGGGCCTCTTTCTGCCTGGGGGAGGTGGCCCGAGAAGCAAGCCCTGGTCCAGTCCCAGCCTGGCCTGAGAAGCAAGAACTTAGCGCTGATTCCCCCCGCCATGGGACAACCATCCAGCGACCTGTGGTGAGATGAAGAATACTCCCCTTTTCCCCTGTAGCTGAGGTGGGAGGAGAGAGAGAAACAGGAGGGGAATGGAACCCTGTCAGCTATGTTTGAGGTGTGGAGGAGACCCCTGCTGACGTGCCCACCACATCTCTGAGCCATTGTTCAGCAGAAAGACTGTCTGTCATTTCTGCTGCTGAGAAAAGCTGAGGATGCTTGATTATTGGGGAGAGAATGAGCCTTGGGAGAGGCATCTGAGAATTCCTTCGTGCTTAGCTGAACTGTCTGTTCTGAAGGAAGCAGAAGGACTCGAGAATCTTTAGACCTTGGGCTAGGAAAGAGACTGTGTTCTTTTTGAAGGCACATCTCCTGCATCAAGGGATGCAGTTTTAGATTCTGAGGAATCAGGCCGGTCCGATCAGCGTTTTGCTGGACAAGCTATGCTGAAGAATTGTCTGCTGGTCTGGAACAGCCAAGGGTTTGGCACCTACAGACCAAGATGTATGACTCATGAGGGACCTGGAGGGTCTCAGAACAAATAGAAGAGAGAGTAGTTGTACTGCTCTCTGCTTTCCCCAGGTCTCTAATGTGAAAAAAACCACCAAGGACCAATATGGTAGTAACCTTCTGTTGTATTTTTCTCAGACTATGTGGTGGCATTTGTGATGGAGTTTCTGGTTTGTGTGCACTGACTTGCTTAACTTGTTTTTTTTCTTTCTGTAAATAGTTATAGATTTAATAAACCCTGTTTCATCTTGCCTAAGCTGTCCATTGTCTGGCAAATTCTATCCGAGGTCTCATCGAGACCTAGCTGCTTTTTCTTTTCCTTTTTCACTTGTGGTCTTGAACCCACCACAGCCTGTTAAAATGCAGTCTCTTGAATTGTCTCCCTGCCTGGTCATTGTCCATCTAGTAAACATCCCTTGTATTTTCCCAAGTACTCTCCTCAAACACAGCCTTTTCTGCCTAAAGTAATCTCAGCCTAATGTTTTCTTGACTACTAGTCAAATCTCTCTGAGCCTCCATGCATCTGAGGCAGCTTGAAATACACCTGGGAAGGCAAAGAAAAAGAATGAGGAGTACAGCTACCATAACTGCCTGAATACGTCTGATATGAAGCAGTCTCTGCTACTTTTGGTGTTCCTGAACTGGATTCATTTGGGTGTCACTATTACAGTAATAGTGCCAATGAAATAGAAGCAGTGGCCTCATGGCTACAGAGATAATTTACCCTCTTGTCCTCTTGGGAACAGCAGCAGGGCACAGGCTCTGGACTGGTTCCAATACAGGCTTTTCCTAGTTCAACTACAGAAGGTAACTTGCTGGTTTGCAATAACTCATGCAACTCTTGCAGTACCTGATAGAGCTGGGATGCTTCCATCCTGGCACCTCAGCCCTGTGCAGTCAGTCAGCCTATTCCAAACAGGCTTGGAAATGGCAGGAATCAAGCAGAGAGTTTTGTTTCCAAGGCAGAGCTTTGCTTCTATTTTTACATTAATTTTTCATTTTGGTAAAATTGCTGTTGGAGTCCAGGAAGGAAGGATCTGAGCTTTGAACACTAATCAATGAACCTTTATTTTCTTGCTAGGTTTCTGGAGGTGCTGTTACAACATGGAAGTCAGAAGACATCAAAGCCAATAATGTCCATATGGCTTGGCAGATCCCACAATACTTAATAATATCTGCTGGAGAGGTGATGTTCTCTATTACAGGTCTGGCCTTCTCCTATTCTCAGGTACTCCACTTAAAAGACTCTATTTCAGACTAGGCTTACATGGGGTTTATTCCTGCATCCTTTGCCATGATGCTTGCTGAGGATGTTATCTGTGGTTCAGCTAAAAGTAGGATCATATCACAGCTTGCTGGGTGCCCTCAAGCTATATTAATTCATACTTTGAAGATACCTGTTCCTACAGAGATTCCAAGATACTCTGGAGTCTCCTTCTCTGGTAAAGCTGAGAACATGGAACAGAACTAGAGAGAACTTCATTTTAATATGATAACTGAATACTCTAATACCAGCTTTTAATCCTAGTGAAATGTTTTGTTGTACAGATTCTCCAGTGAAGAAAAGGCAAAGCTGGGGAGGGACTTTTCAGGGTATCAGGTAGCGACAGGACTAGGGGGAATGGAGCAAAGCTGGAGCTGGGTAGATTCAGAGTGGATGTGAGGAGGAAGTTCTTCAACGTGAGGGTGAATGAGTTGCCCAGGGATGTGGTTGAGGTCCCGTCCCTGGAGGTGTTTAAGGCCAGGCTGGATGAGGCTCTGGCTAGCCTGATCTAGGGTGGGATGTCCCTGCCCATGGCAGGGGGATTGGACTAGATGATCTTTCGAGGTCCCTTCCAATCCCTAATGATTCTATGATTTGTCTATTTACAGCTCAGATATGAGGACTCAGAGTGTTTAACTTTACTCTCTTGTTGCTCATGTCTGTGCCAGGCTCCTGTACACACTAAGCTACAACAAAGCAAAGAGCAAGAAGTGTCTGATGAGGGTTCCAAGGCAGTTTGTTCCAGTCTGAAAGCTGCCGAAAGGTTGTGATCCTGTCTAACTAGTTACTGGTCTTCCAGAAGGGTGAAAACAAATCGGGGACACAGTCCTTACCTCTGCCCCGGGACTGACTGCAAAGCTTGACGTTGACTTGGAAATCCCAAGGCGCTTTTTAGGATTTGGTTTGGAAATGTGCTTTGGCTTTCAGTTCCCCACTCAAGCTGCAGTTCCTTCTTCCATTTGTGTAAAGTGCTCCCTGAACACAGAAACTCCACAACAGCCTTCAGCAGCTTCCCCAGACGCTGTTTCCGGTAGCCCATCAGGGTACAATATAACCACTGCTTTCAAGCCACTGCTCTCTGAAGATCAGTTTTCTTTCTGGTGTCTAAAACTGAGCCCCCCCAAAGGCTTTGCCAGGGCCACAACAAGAAGCCATAAACCACAGCTGTCCCTCAAATGCACAATGCTGCTCACAGAGGCTAAAGCAATTCCTTATCTTCTTCAACCACAGCTTTCAAAGTCACATCTGCACCACCCCTCCTCTGCTCAATACCAGTGCTTGATCCTCCAGGATTCATTTCTAAATCTTAGAGCTCATGAGAAACTATTTTCTTGTAATAATTTTCCTGTAGAAGCTAAATCTATATATTACAACGACTTCGTCTGTAATATCCAAAGCATCAACTATATGATGTTGCTATTGCTGCTTGTAATTATTTCCTGCCATTAGCAGGAACTATATGACAATGTTATTGCCATTAATAATTCTTTGCTGTCGTTGAAGCTTCTTGCTGATGCGGAGTGAGTGCATGGGTCCCAGAGACACACTCTGGTTTGTATAATTTCTTTTACATGAGAAAACGAGATTATTACACGCTTGGGAGGAGCTCTCCATAAACATCTGCCAAGTTACCTCATTATCTTCCTTCAAAAACCTCCTTAAAAATCTCATTTGTCATGATGCCTACAAAGGCTCAACAGTGCAGCACTGACATTACTATCTAACCCCAATGGGTAACAGCATCTCCTTGTTCCCTGCACCCACTGTCCTTGAGCACTTCCATCACAGGGTTTCTGAGGACACAGTCACTTTGGCAGTCAACATTCAGTTCATCACTAGGGACCCTGGGTGCTCACAATCCTGATGTGATCAATGGAGCCTCTCAGTGGGATGCAGAGCACACAGTACCCATGTATGCAAGGTGACTAGGATTTTCCCACCTCCTGCACACAATGTACAAATTTGTCCTTTAGAGAATCATCAAGGTTGGAAAAGACCTTCAAGATAATCAAGTCGAACCATCCACCCTGCAATCCCCAACCACTAACCCATCCCTTGAAACACCCTGGCTGCCTAATTGTTGAACCCCTGCAGGGATGGTGCGTCCCCCCTTCCTCAGACAGCCTGTTCCAAGGCCTCCCCACTCTTGCTGGGAAGAAGATTTTCCTAAGATCCAACCTGAACGTCCCCTGGCACAACCTGACCCCATTTCCTCTTGTGCTATCGCTAGTCCCTAGGGAGAAGTGGCCAACTCCCACCTCACTCCAACTCCCTTCAGATATATGTAGAGAGCAGTGAGGTCTCCCCTTAGCCTCCTCCAGGCTGAACTGCCCCATCTCCCTCAGCCTCTCCTCATCAGACCTGTTCTCCAGACCCCTAACCAGCCCAGTTGAAGAGCCTATTTGCTGTGCCCAGGCTGAGACAGGGAATTTAAGGCCATATCACTGCATCTGCCTCCTTGGCAACAGGGGTGCCACACGCAATCCAACATAACCCAGACAGCTTGGGCAGCCTGCAGAAACAGGTACAAAGAGGGAACTCCAGAGCTGGAAGTACCTGAAGACACTACAAGCTTTGCCACTGTCAACACTGTCTCCATAGAGGTAAAACTACAACTAGAGGCAATGTAGACCCCCTGCTGAATGAGTGGGTGCCCTGGAGACAGAGGATACAGAGAAAGCAGAGATATTGAACACCTTGTTTGCCTCTGTCTTTACTTCTGTAAAGTAAAGGGGCTACTTTGGTCTAGGTGATCCTGCTGTAGCAGGGGGATTGGACTAGATGATTTTTTGAGCTCCCTTCCAATCCCTAATGATTCTATGACACAGCCTCACCACTAGACCCCACCAGTGCTGGTCCAGCCCTCGCAGCAAACAGCCAGGGAAGTTGATGCCTTCTGATCTCTGCACCATACATGGAGATTTCATTTCACGCCCTCTCTACCAGCTGCAGTCTCTGGAGCAATGCTTTTAGAAATTATTCATTTCACTGCCCTGTGCCTTTCAGCAGTGTCTCCAGAGTGCCTAACTCAGCCTTAGCCTTGGCACTACACACAGAGTCATGGGTGGAGGCAGTTTAGAATCATCTTTCTTTGTGCATGGCAACAGGTAGAGAAGCCCAATAATATTACCAATAGGTCCTCTTTAAGAGTACTCTCCTTCAACCCACTGATAAAATCAAAAGCATCTCATTTTGTTATTTTGAACCCTCCAAGTAGTGGGCAATGCTAAATCCTGCAGCAACAGATCACCTGCACTTTCTCTTTACTAGCTCAGAAATCCCACAGCTCTCACTGGTGAACATCATCCTGGTTTCTTCTCCAGAGCTGCTGTGATTTCCATCATCTGAGGAGCTGCCCTCTTGTTTTTTTTACTGGTAATTATAATTCATCAGCTTTCTGTGGTGCTCATTACTGTGGTATCTGAGTGCCTATTTTTACAGGCTTGAGTAGCTTTGCTGTATACCATCTCTTCTCATCACAGACAGACAAGCAACCTCTCAGGCTCCCTCTGGAAATGAGCTCTCTACATCCTGCACATGCACAGCACGTATCTATTATTTTCTAAAATAACATTAAAATAAGCAGATAAAGAAGGGAGCAATCAACGAAACTTAACTATTTGCTGTTCTTCATGAAGATTTTAAGTACCTCAGTTACATTATCCAACTGCATGTTAGAAAAAAACCAGAAACCTTGGAAGAATCTGGGTCTGAAAACGGTTCCACATGAAACACTTCCCGCAGCTTTGTATTATCAACGTCACAACAGTGACTGAGAGGAGGTCAAATGAGATGATACATGTGTGTAATGTGGGAAAACTAACATCCTTGTCCACATTCTGGTGGGGTCAGACTTGAGCAGGCTGTTTCTTCCCTCTCTTTACTTACCCTTCTCACACCAAAAACATAATGTAAGAGTAAGGAGGGGCTCCAGAGGGTCCCAGGCATTTATGAAACCTGGAGTACGTCCAGAGGAGGGCCGCTACAATGATCGGGGAATGGAGCATCTCTCATATGAGGACAAGCTGAGAGAGTTGGAGCTGTTCAGCCTGGAGAAAAGAAGCCTTCGGTGGGGACTGCCTTTTGACCTTCCAGTACCGCAGGGGGGCCTACATGAAGGCAAGGGAAGGTCTTTTCAAGAGGGTTTGTACAGATAGGACAAGAAGCAATAGGTCCAAGCTGGGAAAGGATAGATTTAGACTGGGTATTAGAAAAAAGTTCTTCAGTGTGAGGGTGGTTGATTGCTGGAATGGGCTGCCCAGGCAGGTGGTGACGGCCCCATCCTTGGAGTCATTTAAGGTCAGGCTTGATGAGGCTCTGAGCAACCTGACCTAGGCAGAGTTTTTCCTGTGCAGGGAGGTTGGACTAGATGACCTCCAGAGGTCCCTTCTGGTCTAGAACATTCTATGATTCTGTGTTATTTAACAGATTGGAAAACTGAGGCACACACAGAGAAAAAGTCTCTTTGAACAACCTCAGCTTTGTGGAAGATAATTAAAGATGCAGCTCTGCAATAGCCACAGTGTTACTGCTAGAAACAAGGACACAGCTGAACCAGAGTTTCTAAATGTTACCATGAAGTGAAAGGCAAGATGGCTGTTTGGTCTCCTTTAGCCTTCCTTCTAGCTTTCAGCTCCTCTTTCAATCAATAGCTTTCTCAAAATTATCTTGGGTTTGATCCTGTTCCTTTTTCACTACAGAAGCTGGAGCAACCAGCGTGCCAGCCACTCAGCCTGCACCTCACACCATGCACCTCCCTCCCAGTAGTGGCACTGCTCCCAACAAGTGTGACAACTCAAGATTTTAAGAAAACCCTCCTGGTGTTTTGGAGGTCAAGATCCTGGTGCTGCTGACCTTCATCGCTGTTGTCATCCACGAGGATTATCTCCTTGAGGAGATGAGCTGGTGTGTGATTAACAGCACTGTGCACTGACCGCAGGATAACGGAGAGAGCCTCATTCACAAAGATGAAGATGATGGAGATCTGGGGTAGGTCCTTGCCGTACTTCAGCTCTTTGCACCTGCAGCACAAAGGGTAGAGAGAGAGAAAGATGGGGTTAGCAGGGTACAGACAGTGCAGGGCAAAGGCTGACAGACACCTCACAGCTTTCACAGCCCCATGTTCCAGCTGCTCCATGTTTCAGCAGGGCTGTCTGGCAAGTGACTGTGGCGACACACAGTGTCCTCCCGGGCTCAGAGAGCACCAAGAGCAGGCTGCAGACCCAGAGTTCACCTAACTGAACTCATGCTGGCACATCTGTGTACATCTGCCTGCGGGCAGCCTCCAGAAGACAGAAAATGGCTTTATCGTTTGAAGGGCAACTCCACATTCCTGTCCTGCTTTTAAGATTAATAGGTGCTCAGAAACGAGCTTTCTCTTAAATGGCACTTGTGAATTTTCTTCCCATTTGCTTAGGAACAAAATGAATATGAAATTACCTCTGTTAAACAGTCTTAATAAATGATTTAGCTCTCTCTGCAGATACTTCTGAACACATTTCTATTTCTGAAGTACCCCAGCAGAGCACTGCCATGAACTGCCGTCTCTCTACCTCATAGCCAGGACAGGTTAAGAACGATCACCCCTCTGGGTTTCAGAAGCGGTTGCTATCTCCAACTGGTTTTGTGACTGGGCATCTGCTTAGACCCATTTTTGGGCGTCAGACTGGGACAGAAGCTGAAGTGGAGCTCTTAGGTCACCTAAGCCAGCTTCATTCCTGGCAAACAACACATTCACCTTCCATTGATTCACCAGACCTTGAGACCAAGGATGCTCACAGAGCTCTAAATGAAGGAGATCTTCCAGATGACCTGGAGCTCTCCAAGGGGCACATGGTGTTCCCAGTGAGGTTGTTTTAACATCACACATTACCCTAAGCATTAAGGTAAAGATTACCTAAAGATAGATAATCGCAACAGAGTACCTGCAGAAAGCAAAGAGACCACTTTAAATACTTGAGCCAATTTAATCAAACTCTCCAGCATTCCCTACGATAAATACATGTGAGGGAAGAAGAGGAAAACGAGCCTCCCTGCTCCCTCTCTGCATTCATGACAGATTAGCCACGCAACATTAGCAGTGTTCGAAGAATTACAGTGAGTGTTTAGCGAGTAAATCCTCCCCAGATAAGCGAAGAAAGACCGAATGCACAAACAACATCCCAGTGTCTCTTCAAGCTCATTGACTCCCCAACAATGACTCGGGGTTTAATTGTGCTGGGTGTTTCTTAGGCAACAGCAGGCATTCTTCAGCCTCCAAAATGAGCCTTGGGAGACAAAGGTTTGCACAGAAACACAGTCCTTTATGAATCTTCTTCAGTTAAACAAGTGTGCTGGATAAAAGCACCGGTTGTATTTCTGGGTTTAACTGTTGCCTGTCCTAAAGCAAGCCAAGCTCTACCGAAGGGAACACAGGGAATGCTGAAGAGGATCTGGCAAAGGGAAGATCTCGCTTGAAAACGAATGAACAGTCGTGATGGGATAAAGTGACAATTGACTCCAAAAACCTGCCATGAAGTTCAAACTAAACTGACTCCAAGATTACCAACCTGCTTTGATACGTGTCGGTAACTGCTAAGCTGAGGAGAAGGTGGTCACAGGAGCAAGAGCATTTCCTTTTAATCATCGCACACCTCTGGGCAGCCTTCCCCTGGGGTTCACTTCAAGGGGATAAAGAGCTCAGTTTGTGATCAAAGAGGTTTGGAGGAAAATCCAAACAGAGCCCTTTGAGGTTCATCTGCTCATTCGCCCGAACCTCTGTTATCCTGGTTCTCCTTCCCCGATTACTGAGGACAAGTGAAAAAGATCCAGGGTGCAGTGGTAAATGTGGGGAAGGAGTGGACATGTCAAACTCCACACTGTTCCCATGCACAGAGCTGCAGTTCTCCAAAGGCTCGGGAGGAGGCAAAGGCTCTGCATGAACACCATGCTCTCACCTAGCTTTGGTTGCGACCACAGGACTGGGCAAAGGCAGCAATTTAAACCCAAATTAACATCAAGACTGTCTGTCTTCCTCACACCAGCTCCCTGCTAAGGGAGAAGCCCTCTGCCCACAGCCACTGCTGTCAGACTTCAGCGCTCCAGAGGTTTACCAGTGACAAAGCTGAGATGCCAGCAAGCATTTGGGCACATGAGCAGGAAAACATGTGGGACTTCTGGGGTCTCCTGAGGTCAGGGAGGGGAAAAAAGAGGGAAAAAAATGCTTGAGCTCAGATATAATCCATCAGGCCAGTGGAGAATTTGTTTGAAACAGCAGGAGAAAGGAGCAGGTGAGATGGGAAGTGGTGGGGTTCTGGATTTTTCTTCTAAGCATCTGAAATAGAAAAGGGACTGACTGGGACTCTGTGGTTCAGCCCCATTGTTCAGGCCACTTACAGGTGGAGGCACAGACTGTTTTGCTCTAGAAACATGAGAGACATCAGTTTAGGGTAGATTTAGTGTCTTGCAGAGTCAGCAGGTCAGGTCTTTGTTGTCTGCTTCTAGGTTGCTCATTGCTCCAACTTAAGAGAGCCCGGCCCCCTCCTCCCCTCCCATACCCCACAACCTTTTCAACCCCATGGTGCTCTATCTTCTGTGTAACGTGCAGTAACACACAACATGAACTTTCTGCTGCTTTAAGTGTTTCAGTCACAACCTAAGGGAACAGCCAGCTCCAGCAGGAGCAATGACAGGGGGCTTGGGGAAGTCACGAGCAATATGGGCTCTCAAACCACCCCAAGACATATCTTCCCCCTCTCCTCACAGTTATGGCCCTCAGGGTAGAAAGCTTTTGACTACTTGTCAGATGGTACTTTCAAAGTTCAGGTCCCAGATCAAAATGTGTTTAAATTCACCAGTGATCCAAAAGGGGCCGCACGGGGTCAGAACAGGATTTTAGCAGAGTTGCAGTCCTCAGCCCAGACCATGGGCTGCTCTCTTGGGGGATTAGCAATTAATGTGATATTGGAGGAGGTTCTCAGGGGAGCTCGAGGCTAAAGCAGCACATGGGAGACAAGAAACTTGAGGAATAAATCTGTTGTTCTGAGATTTTTGTCAGGATTTTCTAGAAGCTAAATTAACACCAAGGCAAATCCATTTCTCATGCAGGCTGGAAAACCTTTGCTGCTCCTCATATCCGAGAGCAGAATCTCGAGTTTTATTTTAAACATTCAGCTTACACCACATCTGCTCTGCCCCCCAGCAAATCCTGAACATCCCATACACTGAATACTTTTCAGTTGAAGCAGTATATAATGCAGAAACCACCGTGATGGTGATTCTGTCCCTTTACTCTGCTCTTGTGAGAATGCACCTCAAATACTGTCTCCAATTCTGATGCCCCCAACACCAGAAGGACATAGAGCTGCTGGAGCGAGACCAGAGGACAGGCTGAGGGAGCTTAGCTTGTTCAGCCCAGGGAATAGAAGACTCCAGGGGGACCTTATAGCTGCCTTCCAGTACCTAAAGAGAACCCACAGGAAGGCTGCAGAGGGACTTTTCCCAAAGAGATCTAGCGATAGGATGGGGAAATGTTTTGAAACTGAAAGAAAGGAGGTTCAGACTAGATCTTAAGAAGTTTTTCAGTGCAAGAGTGCAGAGACTCTGGAATCGATTGCCTGGAGATGCTGTGTCTGCCTCCTCCCTGGAGGTGTTCAAGGTCAGGCTGGATGAGGCCTCTGGCAACCAAGACTGGTTGAGAGGTGTTGCTACCCCTGGCAGGGGGTTGGAGTAGAGGAGCTCTGAGGTCCCTTCCAACCTGGGCCAGTCTGAGATTCTATGACTAAATTTCTCCAATTTCAGTTTTCCTCCATTACCAAAAAGCTGTTTCAAAAACTTCCTCCCCCCAGTTATATACCAAGTGCCCATCAGCCATGGACCCAGGGCACCACCAAGGCACTAGCCTGCTTACAAAAGGCCTTCTACATTTGAAAATATCTCTGACTGCAGAAAACTGAGGCAGGCTGCAGCTGATCCTCACAATCCCATCTTTACTAGATGAGGAACACTGGATGGGCAGAGCACAGAGCGTTGCTTTTGCACCAACTTCTCTAAACTAATTAGCAGGGCCTGCCTGCTGACATCTTCCCCAGTAAATCCTGCTCCCCTCAGTTCAATGCTGGCTGGCACCTGCCTGCAGGATTTATACCACAACGCAGTGAATCGATAGCAAAAAGAAACAGAACCCTTATAGTTTTGTCTCTCATTTAGATCAATGGGATATCAAAGAAAGAGGCATTTTATGTCCCATTAAATCACACCTGACTACATCCCACTAAATCACATTCACCAAAGTCTCAGAGTTTTCAGAGGCTGGGGAAAACCTCCTGATATAGGGCACTGGGTTTTACTGAAGGACCTCGCTGAGCTCTCATTGAGAAGAGTTGCTTGTCATTGAACAGAGGAGAAAGGGGTTTACTCCACAAGGCTCAGACACTTCTTTTTCACTTCAGAAACACTCACTACACACACCAGACCCATCACAAACCTTTGCCTGGCAGGGCTGTGGACCAACTCCTAGTGTCCTCACAAGGCAATCAAGGAGGCAGACTGGCCCAGAGGCCATGGCACTGCTGGGCTGTGAACACCATTACCTTTCTGGGGTCCAAAATCTTTATGCTTCATACAATTACTCAGGTTGGAAAAGATCCCCAAGTTCAACCAATAACCCTACTCTACCAAGGTCACCAGCAGACCAGATATCTAAGCACCACATCTAAATGATCTTTAAACACCTTCAGGGATAGGGATCCAGCCTCCTCCCTGGGCAGTCTGTTCCCATCCCTGACCACTCTTTCAGTAAAAAAATTTTCCTAATGTCCAGTCTAACTCTCCCCTGGTGCAGCCTGAAGCCAATCACTCTTGTTCTGTCCCTAATGACATGTGAGAGGAAACCAGCACCCACCTCTCTACAGCGTCTCTTCAGGTAGTTGTAGAGGGCAGTGAGGTCTCTGCCTCAGGCTGAGCAGTCCCAGCTCCCTCAACCACTCCTCATCAGACCTGTTGTCTAGACCCTTCACCAGCTTCGTTGCCCTTCTCTGCACCTCTCAATGTCTTTCCTGAATTGAGGTGCCCAGAACTGATGCCAGGACTCGAGGCCCAAGTTTGCAACCAGGAGAAGACACAAGGAAACATGTGAAATAAAACATATTTACAGCACTATTTTTCACGGTGATTTCTTTGAAGTTACAGCTTTATGTAAGAGGCCATCCAAAAACAAATGAAGGATAAGAAGTGGAAATGGGAGAAGGGGAAATATGGCTGCCTTTATGCTGAACAGCTTGGCATATATCAAGCTGCATTAATCAACTCAGCCAATTTCGAAATGCACCGAGGAAAAAAAAATTAAAAATCAAGTTTTGCAACCGATCCATCTGTCTGTGGCAGGAGTCTGCCTTCACATCCTGCCTTCATTTGGTTTATGCTCACCATGCTCCAGTAAATCTACTCTTTGGTGCAGCAAGTGAGACTAGGATGTTTATCTGCTGTCTCAGTAACACAAGAGGGGTTTCCTGTTACTCACTGTTTTGTGATCCCACAGCAAAAAGCAACTTGGAATCACAGCCAGTGCTCCTGAAGCACAAAGAGGCCACAAAATGGCAACTATTGTTTAAAACTCACTTCTTCCTGCTCAGTGATTGAACGTGATCCACCCTATGACTCAATTAATACCTACCAACTGGGAGGCAAAGCCATCAACCACCTGGAGTCACACTGTCCAGTGGTATCAGGCAACTGAGAGCCAAACTCAGCTCATTTCAAGAGAGGGGTTTCTGCCTCTGTACTCTGCCCTGGTGAGACCTCATCTAATCCTGGAGTACTGCATTCAGCTCTGGAGTCCTCAATACAAGAGGATCTGATGGAGACGGTCCAGAGGAGGGCATGAAAATGCTCAAAGGGCTGGAGCACCTTTCAGGACAGGGTGAGAGAGTTGGGGTTGTTCAGCCTGAGGAGCAGAAGGCTCTAGGGGGACCTTCCAGTGACCTTCCAATGCCTCAAAGGGGCCTGTCAGAAGGATGGGGAAGAATGTTCACAAGGGCAGGGATCGATAGGATGGAGGGGTCACGGTTTGAAGCTCAAAAAGGGCAGATTGAGGCTGTACAGGAGGAAAAACTTCTTGAATCTGAGGGTGGTGGATCCCTGGAACAGGCTGCCCAGAGAGGTGATGGAGCCATTCAAGGCCAGGGTGGATAGGGCTCTGGGCAATCTGTTCTAGTGAGTGATGGCCTTGCTTGTTGTAGGGGGGTTGGACCAGATGCCATTTGGAGGTCCCTTCGAACCCTATGATTTCTACACCTTCACTGCCCCAGTACAAACCATTTATCAGTACAGGCTATGAATAACCTGGAACACAGACTGTTCCAGGATGCAACAGGCACTCAGTTGTCTGATCCTTCTCCACACTGTAACCCAATATCCAAAGGACACAAGGTAGAGTGTCCACGTTAAAATGAGGATGGCCAGGCCCTGCTCAGCTTTGGTTGGATGTTAAGTGTGAATAACACACAGGAGAAAAGGTCAACAAAATAACAGCAGGCTGCTTTTTTTTGCAGCCATGGAAACAGTTTAATTGGTCTGACTAATGTCTGGCACAGGTAAGGATTAGGCAGACCATATGAGGTAATTCCTGGAATCATGCACACAGCATTACGCTCTGAACTCTGGGAACATACTGATGGCCACCTGTGGGTACTGGAGCCGCTGCTTCTGCTGCCACATGGCAGAGGGTCTCGGGACTAGCAGCTGACAGGCGCTCAGGCTGATTGATGACCAGTGGATCCATTTAATAGCTACATTGTCATTAGCTCTGACAGGGCACCATTACTCATCTTTGCAGAAATACCCTTTAGGGCTGCTCAAGACACAATTCTCCCACACTGCATGAAGGTGACATCCCCTCCACATGTCCTTCGCAAATGCTAGCAGCAGGAAACTACTATGGAGAAGGTTGAATACCCACGGTCTGCAGAATGCCCCAAGTTTTTAGGGCTCCCTGTTGCTCCCACATCCTAGGAAACTACCAATGGCATCCTACAGGAACTCTCTTTCCTGTATTTTTTTGGTGTGTAACTGGCCAGAAAAATCACTCATGAGCTGGGCAGACAGAAAACCTGTGCCAGTTGTATGGTGGCACAAAATCTGAGAGTGAAACCCGGAACCTCCGCCCAGACAACGGATGTTCTGGTTCTCATTCTGGACACCACACTTCTTCATAATAGAAGAATCTAATGATGGGTTTTCAAATATTTCCTCTTCTCCTACACATTAAAGTGGTTAATTTACACACACGCTTGTTATTTTTAATTCTGAGCACCCAGTAGTTCTCAAAACTGGCTCCTTACCTATAGTGATTAATCATTTCTTTGCTGGCCATCACATAAAATAAACTCAGCTAACGTGCTTATCAGGAGCTTATCCCTTCCTGACATTTCATTCTTGTATAAGGCTTGAGGGTTTGAATATTTAAATAGGCAAATATTCTTTTGATTAGCAGAATAAATGATTCTTGTTACTCAGTCCTTAAAAACACTGTTAGTCTCATGAAAGTGCTCAACTATGTTGGCCCAGCTTTTACGGGATTTTGTAGGTTTTCCTATAAAATGGGGTTCAGCAGCAGAAAGAGAGAGTTTTCAACTTCACAGTCTCATACGTTTTTAAATGCCCTTCCTACAGTGATATATGGGACCGCAACATTAAAGCTAAGGGTGCGTAAGAGACAACTCGGAGAGAATTTCTGCATGTTAAGCAGAATTCTCCCCAAAATAGCTGTCATAGAGATTACTCCTTCACTGAGCTCTTACGAAGATAAGCTACAGCAAACATTATCTTCTAACTAAAAGAATGATCAGCACAATCTCAGTGCTGTGGACACTTCAGTACCCCAAACTGCACTTCGGGTGCGGTCCCCATGTATGATGTATGGACAATTTTATCCCACAACAGAGACAGTGCATCAGGACTCTTTCAGTGGAGCAGGGTCCCAAGAGCAGGTAACACGTAGCATTGTCTATATTCCACAGCTCCAGCCACATAGTTTTCAGGAAAGCACAAGCAAAGGTATCCTCTGTATGTGCTGCCTGCACAGAGCCCCCAGCACCTTGCTGGCTCCTCATCAGTTCCACAGGCACAAAACATGCTATGGCAAGCTACAGCTAGGAACAGGTCAGTGCCTTCACCCTGCATGACCACACTGCCCCCTCACCCCTGCACCAGAACATACCTGGACACCATGGACATCCTCTCCGAGCTGGGTACTCTTGGTTCGTCAAGAGTCTTCATGAGAATCACAGAATGTCAGGGGTTGGAAGGACTTCCAGAGACCATCTTGTCCAACCCCCTCTGCCAGAGCAGGATCCTCTACAACAGGTCACACAGGGCTGCATCCTGGGGGGTTTGGAAAGTCTCCAGAGCAAGAGACTCCACAACCATTCTAGGCAGCCTGTTCCAGGTTCTGTCACCCTCACAGTAAAGAAGTTTCTCCTCAGGTTGAGGTGGAATTTCCTACCTTCCAGCTTATCCCCATTATTCCTTGTCCTATTACTGAGCACCACTAAAAAGAGACTGGCCCGTTCCTCTTGACACCCAGGAGGCTGCTCTCTCCTTACCCAAGGCATCAATGATTTTAGCACTACATAATGTTCAAAGTTACCATTCTCACTGCTTCAAATGAAGGAATTCAGAAATTAAGCGGTCAACTCCAAGGTGACAGGAGGTCAGCAGAGCTCAGGAACAAAGCCCACAGACAGGTCCTGCTGCAATGGCTCTGTCAGTCTGTTGGCCTGTCTGTTGGCCTGTCATCCCAGGCAAAGCACATCTGACAGGGAAAATAACATCAAAACAGGCCTGGGTTGCAGGAAGAAGCTTTAAAAGAGGCTGTCTGTAGCATTTTGCAATGATGGGTGTCAAAGCAAGAAGCATCTTGAGCTCCTATGAGGTGCCTATGAGGAGATCCTGAGCAATGAGGTGGAGATGCAAGGTCTGCTCTCAACTTCTCCATCAAACTGCTGAGCAGACCTTGTGTCTGGGGAGGGCTGGCACCTTGCCAGCCAGTGCTGTCAAGCAGAGGACAGCTGACTCTGCTACACAGGGCAACCAAATCCTCAGCAATTACAAGCTTGTAAGAGCTCAGAGATCACGGATGAAAGGCCGTAATGTAGAACTGTAAATTAGCAGGGTGTGTGTTTTGACATCCTCTGTTCGAGGTGTCTATTGCTCGTGTAGCTGATCCTGTAGACACAACACTGGATGTGGCTAATTAAGAGACATCTAGACTAAGTCAGAAGTCAAAGCTCCCTTCGAGGTCAATGAAGAGACACTGCCACTGCCAGAGTATTCCACTCCTCTATCTGAGGTAGAACCATGCTGCTTTCTGGTGTAACAAACTGCTGCAGCTGTAGTTTGGAAATGCCTTTTCCCTCCCTTGGTCACAACACTGAGATGGGCTCATCCAGTGCAGTGAGCCCTTACTCTCCCCTTAGAGCCTCCCAGGGCAGTGACTTCAGGGTAACAGCCACACCAGCAAGGTCACCCTTGAGCTCTGCTCACAGTGGTTGGCATAAACCTGCCACTGCTGTAAGCCCAACGTGCCAAATTTACACAGAAATCTTTGGTCTATCACTGCCATAGGAGCATCTCACTAGAATAGATCTCCTAGGAATCAAGGTTTTGACATCCCCAGCACATACTTAGAGCAGTGAACAAGAAAAGTGGCTAACACGTGTGCTGCCTGGAACAGGGGGTGGAACGATGCCTTTGCTAGAACAGCTTGTATAAGAATAATGAACTTAAAAGGCACAAAGGATTTTTAGTGATAGCTCTTCTCTTTTGTAATAATGGATCCACTCCACTGACAGCTTTATGAACTGGGAAGATGAAGAGGTGTTCAAACCTTTTCTATTACGTACAGAAATCACCATGTGAGTTTACTTAACCTCTGTTGGATTCAGATCAGCCTCAGCATAGGGACATTGCTCAGTTCTGGGAATCACCCAAGGAGAGCCCTACAAGTCAGCACCACTACAACTCACCCACCCAGCGCAGGTTGTTCAACAGGCAGCCTTGATAGTATATTGTTTTAAGAGATACACACTCTTTCATTTGGGGGTGAGGAAAGTCAGAAGCAATACCACAAGGGTCAAAAAACAGAGCATGGAGCTGATTATGACTTATATTTCTACTTCTATTTCAATTTCAGAAACCAATTAACTGAATGTAATTAACTGGCTAAAAATATTGGTGCCCCTTTAATGTTAGGGGACATTAAGAATGGAGAGGTTAATGAACTTGACCAGACAGGTACGCAGTGATAGAGTCCAAAAGCAGTGACCAGCCACACTGTCTGTACTCTTTTTCATTAAACCTTTTTTTCCTAGTGCAATAAATGCTGAAGGCCAAGCACTCGCTCCACTGTGCCTGAAATCTTCCTTTTTCCCCACAGATGAGGATCCACCCCACCACATTCTGCGGTTACCCTTCTCCTGTATGGCCTTTCTGCTGTTAGGGCTTGGGTTCTCTACCTCTGCCAAAACAAAATACAAGAGAGACAAAACTAGAAGACAAAACTATCCAACTCAGAGACTGAGCATCCAAGAGCTGTTGCTCAGTTTATCCCAGTGCAGAACAGTAACACCATTCAGATTACTAAGCAGGTTAGGGAGGGATCTTATCCAATACAGGCAGTCAAGAGATTAATTTCTACTGGGTTAAAGGGCCTGACACACTTAACTCCAGTTCCTTTCTTACCCTGCCACCACCACCAGCACCCAAAGGTGACAAACGCATGCTGCAACTTCAGGCTGTGGGTACCACACTGCTTCTGAGATGCCTTTTTAAGCAGTGCTGGCCACTCCATATCATAGAATCATTTAGGTTAGAAAAGGCCTTTAAGATCATTAAGTTCAATCATTAATCCAAGCGTACCAAGCCCACTACTAATCCCTGTCCCTAAGTTCCACATCTATAAGGCTGACACGATCCATGATAAGAACAGACACAAAACACCTACTCGTATGGAAATAGCGACACATGGTCTCCACCTTCCTGATACACTCTCAGCATTCAAGTACACACACCAGAGGTTTGGACTGACACCTAAAACCACACAGCAGGAAAACACAGGAGTTGTCTTACTTCTCCTCCTCACCTATGAACACTCTGACTTTTACCACAAGATCTAGGAGAAATATCTTCTCCCACCTGCACAGCCAAATGTAATCCAGTAACACAGGTCCAAGATTTGGCTTTCCTGCCTGCAGTCAGGAACCATTTGCAGATCCCCTCCTGGCCCCATGTTCATTTTGCTTTGCCACAGAAAACCAACATAGACATTGTATTAGTGCGGCTGAAAACCTGGGAGGTAAACTCTTATATATCAATGGTGCACTGATGGCATAGAATGATTTACTCATGATCGGGCGGCAAAGCACTGCAGCTGAAATACAACACGTTATAAATCTCGTTACAATCTGCTGCTGTCTACACACACAGAGCCTGAGCACACAGACACAGGCAGGTTCGAGCCTGTGCCAGTTCCCTTACCCCGGTCCCATTGACTGCTCGTCCCCTGCTCTTACACATCTATGCTGTTTCTTCACTTTACATCACAGCAGGAAAGGAAACACCTTGCACATCCTCCTGAACTGGTGACAAGTAATGCCACAAAATAAAGCTATCGATTTCAAACATGCTTCATTCATATTCTTCTCACAATAAATGAAGCTTCACCAGGAAATGGATTGATCTTCATTTGGCTTTTGTAAAGATTATGAACGAGCTTAAAAGAAAAGCAAGTGTTCAGCGTCAGTCACACTGCCGCTTCATCACGCTCCATTCATCGATTGCTTATTTTAGTTTGTATTTTGCTGATTCAGTTGCACGTGTCTTCTTGCAAAAGGGATTATCAATAGTAAATCAATTGTGTCTACCCCTGAAGTACATGGAAAAGCAAAACATTTTCTGTCCTCCAAGCACCTACTGCTGTGTGGTAGACTTCAGTGTTTGCAGGCTCAGAACACAGCATTCTCATTAACGATTTCTGCTCGTTAGAGTTCTAACATTCCAGCTGGGAGGTGTCGCTGCCCATGGCAGGGAGTTTAGAGTAGTCAGTCTCTAAGGTCCCTTCCAACCTGAGCTTTTCTATGATTAAGGCTCTCCACATTTCTTCAGGAAACTTGACTTTCAAGCACCTACCTGATCTTCAGTATTTATTTTTCAGAAATTAATGCTTTAGAGTCTCAAAATATGAACTGCAGTTCCAGTATTTAGGGGTATGCAGGCATCGCTAAATGCACACTGCGCACTCAGCATGTTCTAACGAGAAATTATCTACAGGGCTGTAAAAAACACAACATGCAGAGCAGGATTTATTTCTCGTAGAGGCTCCTGTAATAAAGTTATTAGGTTCAGACAGATCTAAGGGACATAAAAGCCAGAGTAATTACGAGTGTCACATCCATTTACTCATCTTTTCCTGTGCACAAGAGCTGTTTCACACATAAGAAGAAAGAGACTCACTGAGATGATCTGAGTCTAGGAATTATTCAATGGCCACAATTTGGAGACAGTGGGGAAGAGAAGAAAAATTCAATAATGAACTCTCAAACTATTTCAAAGGATTCATGCCTTGTGGCCGGCCATCCTTTGAGATAAGCCATCGACTGCAGGCCAAGTCACCCACTGCCTGGGGTCACTGGCTCCAGTGTGCTGCATGGGTTCAGACCCAACAGTTGAAAGCAACAACCCACCAGCAGACTGCTGTGGGTGCTGGAAAACTAAACAAATGACTTCAGCACCAACACTGTTGAGACACCAGTGCTTGACTCATACTTCTGCCTGGTTTGGCTGCAAATCCGCAACTTGTTTACAAGCTCCTGTGGCAATGGAGAAGCTCTCAGCAGCAGACTGGTAAGCACTAACACACAAGCTTTGATTCATTTGGAAGCCAGCTTTAAAGAACCGTATCCAAAGCTTAATTTGGATCGTTTATTTTCATTAAGTGTAGGTTAGTCAGAAGTATTTATGATAACACAGGTACTTCTCAGTGGCGGAGTTCAGAAGAGCACAAAGGCAAGTTGTAAAATTAGACTAATCCCATCCTCTGCCAAGATGTACATTTAGCAGTTATGTTTACATTAGGAAATGTTTTATTGCACACTTCATAGAGGCAAGTTTGGAACACGATGCTTCAGGGAAGACTTCTAAGCACGGGGAAGAATTCTGTAGTCAGGAAGGGAAAATTGACAATTAGTAGAATTTACTGCTTAAAAAAAATTAGGGACTGTGTATATAAATCCTCAGTCTCAGCATTTCAGGATTACTCTGCGCAGCATAATGACAGCAAGCAAATCTTCTAACAGCCACTGAACAAACTCTGGGGTTACTTTTCCCAAAGCGCTTTCTTACCAACTGAGTTTAAAGAACCTTTTGGGACTTGTGAGCACCAAAGGCTTTTGACAGCCTCCTGACTCCACACGCAGCTGTCAGACAAAGCACAATCCAACCACCTCTGCTTCAAAAGAAAAATACAGAAAAAGAAAGCTGTTCTGCGTCCCCATCTAAATCCAAAGCAGAATCAAAAATAAACCCCTAAGCTTTTGAGTTGAATTCAGACACTTCAGTTCCAGAGTGATTTCTCATAGCTGTCAGGGAAGACAACTCCATCTGCCTCCATGTGTGGGGGGACAGGGATGCCCCCAGAGGTCACAGCAGCAGGAGTAAAAGTCATCAGTAAATACCAAGCACGGCTGGAATAGTGTCTTTGGAGACTTTTAGAAAAGTCTTCAAGAAAGAGAATTACTGGAAGCCCAACAACAGTCTCTCCATGCACATGCCTTGGTATGCACTGAGAACACAGATCGACATGGGATTTATTCAATGCAGCTGGTTTGTGTTAGTACTGGTAACACAAAGCAGCAATAAAGTGGCTTTTTCCTCTCCTGCAAATCAGCTAGAAGTCCCAAAAGTCACAGCACTGTCCCTGGAGAGGTGGGGGCTGCTCATGGGTTCCTAAGCACTGGACAGAGCCAGCACACACAGCCCAGTAGTGGTGGCTCTGTGGATCCAAGCGTCTTGATGATGCTGGAGAAGGAAAACCTCAATCATTTCTGGGCTGGAATTCACAAGTATCTTCCTACCTCCATGATCTCCAGAGCAGGAAGCGGGTAGATGCAGCACCACTCACTGTTCCTTCTTAAGCACTCTTGCTTCGAAGAGCCCCAGGAAAATGTCTGAAGGTGCAATGGGATAGCCAGGCTGGGCAGGACAACGTGTGCTGAGAGAAAAGATCATCCTATCTCAGAACTGCAAACCTGATGGAGTTCTGGTGAGCCCTGTCCCACAGCACACCTACTTTAAGCCAGAGCTTTGACACCGATACTCAGTGCTTGATTTCTTTACTTGCTCTTGCAGAAAATCTTCAGGTGGCATCTTTTCAAGTACTGGAAATACTACTTTTCCCTTTTTATGGCTGAAGTCATAAAAAGCCAAGGGTACAGCGTTTTTTCACACAACGCTGGATCAGACCCACAACTATCTAACAGAATAGAAGATACACAACTAGTTCTGACTTTTTTCTAGAGATGAAAGTTTCTTTTAATACAGTCCCAGGTGCATTCAAAGAGGATTCCACATCTGAAACTGTCAGGGGGTTGGGTTTTTTTCCTTCTTACACTGTCTTGATTCCTTGCTAGTTTTTCCTTCAGTTATTTGATGAAGGAAATACCCGCTATTTATTGCCTTTCTTTTCCTTGCCATTGTTTGTAGAAAACCAAAACAAAAGCCCCTTTGCAAAAGGTAAAGTAACCAATTGTGCATGGGAGAACCAGCTCTTCTGACCTCCTCTGTTTGCAATAAAAAGCAATGACTGCAAATAAACAGTCATGAAACTCTATTTCCCGGCAAATATCACCAGCATAATTCAAGTGGTTTGTTTTTGTCTTCTTAAGCGCTGTCCTGCTCCTCAGACTCCTTTCATCAAGCCTGGCTAAACACCCTGGGGCAGGACGTGACTAAGTAACTGGCATAACAGCACAAATGTGCAACTCCACCAATGTTCTGGCTACTGGAATCGTGAGGAAACCATCAACAGAGAGCCTGCTCGCTGGCTGCAATGATATTTGCACATCTCAGCTTGCTTGGGCCAGGGGAAAGGCAAAAAGCCTTTTGTTTCAGGGAAAGTGTGAAGGAGGTGGTCTGCCTTCTGTTGTGGGGCAGAAACAAGACTCCAAGACAAACACAGTGCCAGATGCATGAAGGGCAGTCACCAGCCCAAATGATGGTCTGTGCTGATAAACTGCTCCTGTTCTAAAGAGCAAAGCAAGACAAAGGCACCTGCAAAAGCTGGTCTTTTTCTTTATTTCCACAGTGGGAGACATTTGCCCTTCTTCACAAGAAAACAAATACGAGAGCACAAGAAACTTCCCTGAACACCCTCTGAGCCAACTGTAGGGCACAAAACATTGCCAGGCTTGGAGCGTGCAGGAAAGCCCCTGAGTACAGGCACATCCTGCATCCTGTACAGGACAAGATCGTACTGGGTCCAACGCGCTACAGGTGTGGTCTCCTAAGCAGGAGACTGAACTTCAAGGCTCCATAGCCCACCCACCTCGACAGTCCTGACTGATCTAAGTCACATCCACATTCAGGATTTGGATCACAAAATCCAATTCTCTGGCTCTGCAAGATCCCAGGAAGTGGAGGCTGAGACACAAAGGCAGCCCCACAACAGAGGGCAAGAGGCTCTCCAGGAGTGGGGACAGACCTCAAAGGGAGGACATTCTTCTGCCACAGCTCACTTCCCCCACCTCAGAAAATGTTCTATCACCAGTATGAACCTGCTGAGAGCACCCAAAGGGCACACAGAGGCCATTTTAAATAAAACTAAAATAAAAAATGGATTTATTTCCTTTAAGTATGTGGTCAAAGAACAGAACAACACAAAGTCCTCTCCAAAACTGTCTTTTCCACCCTATCTCAAAGAAAGACTTTCAACCTGCTACTCTGGTCATAAAACCAGCTAAAGCCAGATGGTGCTGAAAAACCCCAGTACTTCCAGTCTCCCCAGGACAGCTACCGAAATAAATGGGCGATTCAGCCACTCAAGACACTCTGGTGCAATGACTGACACAACAGGACACTGGGAAAAATTAAAACCCAGTCAGTGACAGGTAACTGTTTAATGTTCAGCAACGGCACTAACCCAGCCACTGCTCCCAGGCCACATGGTTCAGCTCATGAACTCAAACCCTTCACCAGGTGCAAATGGCAAAAACATACACAGGTCACACTCCCCAACAGGCACCAAAGTTTTTCTGTGCTGTGCCTGACACTTACACAGGACCCACAAAAAAGGAGGAATGGGGTCTCCTGGCTAGCAACCCCTCAAAACACCTGAAATTCAAGCTGTGGAAGCACCTTATCCACTGTTTTTTTCCTCTTCACTTTAATCTTGAAGCTTGTCTGCACGAGAGCAGCTGCTGAGAGCTTTGTAGCAGCAGGAATATGTCATCTTCACCCAGTGCTTCAATAGTCCTAACAATTGTGGGTATTATTTTTCTTAAATCTGCTTCTTAATCCCATAATGCCATAAAATACCACTGAATCAGAGCTTAGCAGGATTCCAGAAAGCCACAGACTTTTAAAGAGATAATGAGAACTCCACGTTTATATTAGATGGGATTGGAAAGAGAGAATAGGGGAGACAGAATGTACCAGATAGGCAGATTATTTCATTGCTTTCCTTAATATGATTTCTTCAACCTGAAGCATCTGTTAATTCCACTGTTGGAGATTAGACACTGGATAAGATGGACAGGCAGGCTGATCTAACACAGCAATTTTTATTGTCCTGCTATATGTACGACAGGCTCCCATTAAAAAATACATCACAGAATAAAACAAGGGGCAGTAAATCTAGTATCAAAACAGGGAATGTCACCAGCCCCTAGAATTCCATGTAAATATGCTTCACTTTCAATAAAGAAAACAACACATCTTCTTAAAAAAATCCCCTTGCTGCATAGGCAAGCAGAAAACCCCGTGAACTGATCAACAGGAAAACTCACAGAACAGCCTTGTCCTTCACAGGTTTTGCAGAAAATTGAACAAAATCTCTCCAGCTCATTTTTTTTTGCCTTGAGATCTGTGTAGAAGTCCTGCAGCCCGCAGGCAGCACCTCAAGTACTTCCAATCTACACGCAGTAATTGTTTTCCAAAACACGCAGGAATCTCATCTTACGGTCCAAAAACCTCATCAGGCAAGACAGAAAGGCATTGCCTAGGTGTAGCCCATTATGCCCTGCTCCACAGCAAGATGTGAAATATGGCCCCTTGCACCAAAATGCTTGTCCTCCCTTATAGCCCAAGGAGTAGCTTTCTGTCACCCAAACTGCAGTACCATGGTGGTTCACTCTAAAAGCACATCGCAGGGCACCCCAACACAGCCATCCCTACTCAGGAGAGGGTCAGGATCTGAAGCACCAATGTTATTAACTCAAGTCTTACAGGTGCAGCTGCCTTACAGTACCAGCACCACACACATAGTTCCACATATCGATACTGTCATCAGCATTTTTTGGGAATCAGTCCAAACCAAAGCCCAACACTGCCCAAATGACAAAGAGCAGGGTAGACCTTCTACCGCCCAGCCTATGTGAGCAGCCTCAGCTTTCAAAAGAAGAATTATCTCCAATAAACATTTTATAACCAAATCAAAGCTGAGAATCCAAACGACTAAAAAAACTCCAGCACAACTCCCCAAATCATGACAAGCAAGTTCCTTTCAGAAAGATCTTACCTTCTCCTAAGTGCCATGCTGCATCCAACAAATTTTGGATCATTTTCCCCAAGAAAACTCTAATCCTTTCTGTGGCCTCTGGGCAGGGAGTGCAAAGTCCATCAGCTGGGCCTCTTGATGGCTCCACACTGCCAGCATCTGCCAGCAAATCTGGGCAGGGGCACCTACATCTCTGAACCCTGACCATGACATGAAGGGAGTCCAAATACAAAAAGATTACCTAACTCTCCATGTTTTCCTTAAACTGACTCTACTCTCCTCCATTTTGGCCAGAGCCACAATTTGGGAGGGTAGGAAAAGTGTCACTCAGGAGAGTGACACTTGACCACATTAAGCTTCTTCTTTAAAAAGAGATAATATTAGAAGAAATGGCATACAAGCAGCAGCCATTGCTAGAACAGTCCGAGTCCATCAGCATTCTGGACGCTGAATAGCCTTCAGTTGAACCAAGGCAGGCTTCACTATTATATTTAAAACTAATACAGGCTTTGTAATGCTTATCAGCTGGAGGGTTTTCAACAGTTTTTCCTCACTAATGCTGCAATTTCAAAAGCATTTAAGACTAATTTCCTTTGACTGGAATCCATTTTAATCAGAGACCAGGATACTTGACTTAAATGGTTTGTATTAAACCCTTCATAAAATCAGCCATAAAATTGCATGTACGAAATAACAAATGGATCTTCAAGTCAGAAGTTGGAAAAGCTGAAACTTTTTAAGTCCTCCAGCAAATTGAAGCCCATTTCATAGCCAGACCAAGTGCTCTCTTACAACACCAACTGGTATCTAAAATAAAAGACAATAGCCAAAACATGGTCCTGAAGTTCTTACATAGATAAAAGGAACTAAGTTATGCAGCTGCATTCAGCAGCCATAAATTCCCTCCGAACTATGAGCCCAGCTCCAAAATGATGCATTTTTAATAAATTGCTGTGTCTGCTCTGTCCTCTCCACCGGCCTGCCATGAAATGACAGATCATGGCACTGAGGAGGAACACAATGCAAACCTAAAAACGTCAGGATTAATCCTTTTCTTCCCCCAAAGACCTGAAAAAACATTACTTCTCAAATTAATTCTCACAAAGTAATACTGGCTCTGCTAGAAGCCAGAGTTCTGGATGAGAAATGAAAATAAGCAGCTCAGACTCAGGTAACTGCTGGAGAAGGTCTCACATCAAGGATTTGTCATTGTAGTGGGATTTGCATATCACATAGCCAAAGGTGCAATTTGTACCTGCAATTCATTTTGTCCAGACAAACCGCAGCAGCAGAATTGGAGGTTGGGCCTTCACCCCTTTGAAAGCTCATCCAAATATTTCTGTTGTCAGTGGTTGACAGCCCCAGAAACACTGAGTGGCTGCTTGAAATTCATGCAGCATGCAGAGAAGTGAAGGAACAAAAGCTTTCCATGCTCTCACATCCTTAACAATTTGCCAGTACACTGGAGACATGTAGCTGCATCCCCTTGCTGCATGATTTTCAATAGTTTGCAGATGCCAGGCAGTGGCTCTGTCACTGTTCTAATGACAAGGCACAGGACACTTATCTTTCAGAATCTTAAATTTCTCTCAACTCATTTTTTTATCAGGGACTTCACTCCAGGCCTGGACAAAGTGACACTTTCCTATTGTGAGGAACACTCTGCTACCCATATCTAAAATTACCTTTCTGAAAGATAAACTTTCAGCTGGTCTTCTCTCACTCTTAACAAAATGATTTGGCAGCTTGTTTAAAGTCTATTCGTCTACAGTGCTTATGAGGTAAACATCATCATCATCACCATCCTCTTAAAAGATCATTCTGGAAGAACAGCAGTGAGAGGATACTGCTACCTGATCCACTGGGTTTCCCTTAAAGGTGGCTGCATGGACGTGTCACTGCTAAGGGGCTGTTACTCTTTCTCACTGGTATCTATAGCCTTTCCTTAGGTCTTCCTCCTGCCACCACAATGGCAAGGAGTTAAAGCACTTGTGCTTCCCTCCCTCATACCAACCTCTTTGAGCTGCTTAAAATCAACAGGAGAGCCCACAGCAGTGTCCCAGGAGGAGGCCAGTCCTCAGGAGAAGGATTGTGCAGTCAGAGAGCCCCCAAGGTCTCCCAGGGGCATGAGAAGAAGACGAAAGCAAGTATCTGCATGTATGTACAGGGTGATAAGCACCAAAGGTCAGGAGGACAGCGACCAACCCTTTGCTGAGGAAAGCAGATGTAAACTTCTGCTCACATTGCTACCACCCAAAATCATGTTTTGTTTTAAAAAAAGAGTGAGGAGAAATTCACTTTTTCCCCCCAATAAATAATCTTTATGAACTATCACAGAGCTGTGCTCAGATCCCAAGGGTCTTTTCCAACCAGAATGATTCTGTGATCTTGGTTTCAGCCAAGCTACATCGGTTGTTCATTAATGAGCACAGCCCTGTGAACAATAAAGAGGGGAGAGCAAACAGCATCCCACAGGAATATGAAAGCAACCATCACTCCTGGCTCTTGGATAGTAGTTAAACATGTGCTCTCTGCCATGGAGAAACTGGTACTTACTTGGTTGGACGATAATCTGGTATGGACCGATCCAGTGAAATTTTCTCACTGAGGTAGGAGTTGTAGCCGTATTTCTCATGCGGTCCCTTTGCTTTCTCCTCCTCCTCAGGGGACAGGGTGGCTGGAAGCCCACCTTTGCCACGGCCGCCGTAGCCTTCTATGAGACCAAGGGACTTGGACAGACCTTGAAAGAAAAAAAAAGCCACCGTCACTGTTAAAATTCATCACTGCTTTTTTCCAAGCTATCAAAGAAGCAAAACTAATCTGAAAGTCAAGAGAGTTCTTTGAAAACATTTCAAATAGCACTCTTTGGCCAATGATGGAACAAAAACGGCCCAAGTCTGGACATTCTTCATGGTTCAGGCACACTGTTCTGACAGCTCTGCCACCAGCATCCAACTGATAACCTGTCCCAGGGATCTGCGCATTTATTTAGTTGTTAAGAAGGTTATTTAGGCCTCCTTCCCACTCTCGGCAAGGTAATTACATATAAGGTTAGATGTCCCCAAGAGAAGGATAGGCTGAACACAGAGCAAGAATAAAACAGGGTTGGTTAACTGCCAGCTGAATGAATTTTTGCTCAGTAGGAACAGTGAAAAGCATACAAATGTTATGGATTTAAAAACAATTTCCTCTCGAAGCTTTCTTATCTTTTCAAGTGTGACATTCTCAGCCCTTTATCAAGCAGAATTATTTATTTATATCTGCATAACTGAAGGAAACAGGCAAAGTTCAAAACAAGCTGCACTAAAAGAGCGGTATCGATGGTTTGGTGGTGACTGTGGGAAGCCAAATTCATGCTCAAGTTATCATTTATTATACAGGACACTTGGAATTGTAATTTTTCTCATTAGCAGGGACTCAAAATCCTTTTGTCAGAAACAAAAACCCGTATAAATCAGTGGATGAGTTTGTTATGGTTTTGAGGTATTTTTGTTTGTCTTTGGGTTTTTCTTAAACTAAAGACACTGGGTTTCTATTTCCCTTAGTTCTAACAGCAGAGCCCTGACTCTGATAGCAGAACAGACTTCACCTCTGAAGGGACAACAACCTTTAGGTTCTGCACAGGACTACGTGAAGAACATGGTCCAGCTCTCACTTACCATGGATTTCCATCACCCTGGACAACTCACAATTCTTCCCCATCTTACAGATACAGACTTACACACTTTTTTATTCATAAAGTTGTAATGTGAGGTAGTTGAAATTCACCCTATCAACATAAGTCACAGTTTAAAATGAATAGAAATTATTCTTGATATTGTTATTCCTTCTGACAAGGAATCTCTACACAGCCTTCCCTGCCAGGGAGCTTTCCGAGAGTTGATGGAGTCCCTCTGACTGCATGGGGCTTGATTAGATTTTATCTGAGGACAGTAACAACAAATCAGCTGCAAACAGCAGCTTGCTGTGGCATGAGGATGGAGTAGATATCCAAGCTGCCATGAGAACCACTAACATCACAGCATTTTGTTCTGTTTAAAGCAGCTTTTAAAAAAAATCCCACAATTTCCACATAAGAGATTATAATTGTTTAAAACAGACAGTCATGGCAGCACTTCTCCCAGAGCTTTGCACTTTAAGTGAGCAGGGAAAAAGAGATTCATTCCTCCAAGGCTAATTCATCCACCACAAGACTTGACTCAGTCTCCAGAGGTGCTTAACTCTGTTTAAACCAAGGTAATTTGGCTTCCAACCACAGCAGCTCAGTACAGCACCTGAAATCAGAGGTGAGGAACCTAGCTCTCCATGTTCAACACACTAGCAACCACAGGAACTAGCCTTATCAGCCTTTTCCAGCCATACCAGCCTCTCCATGTTGCTCGGCTTGGTGGAGCGGAGCTAGCAAGAATAACTGCCAAGAAATTCAGCTGACTGCAACACAACTGCAGGTTGAGTGTACTCCATAGCCACACCTTCAACCCTCATCCACCAATGATGCAAACTGGGCAGAGCAGCATGGGAGCTGTTGGACAATCCAAGCAGATCTTCCTTACCTACCCATCTGTGAGTTTACTACAGAGTAAAGACACAAAAGATACACAAGGAGATGAGGCACTCTGCATCTCTCTTGAAGTACAGTCAAGACATTGGCAGAGTGAACACAGACCTATCTGTGTCCCTGTGCCCTCAGCTGCCATGAGGCAGCAGGTTCCACTGTGACAAGACAATCTGAAGATCCTGGTGAAATGAAGCTGTAAAGGTGCCACCAACATGCCAAAACATGACTTTATATTCAACGGCTTTGACTGAGTTACTGCCATTAACTGCTTCCTCCCAAGACCATAATCACAACAGCTAGACACAGAGCCCAGCACATGTTTCTCTCTCCTTACTGTGTGAACTGCCCTAATTTCTGCATACAAGCTCAGTTCTTCCACTATTCTAAACCCCACCTCAGTGCATACAGATAAACCTGTCCATGAAACAAAGGGATCAGTCAAGGTGATACATTCAAGTGTGTTGAGCAGGGCATCACCATGAGACCATCATCCTCTTGCTCTGTGTCACCCAGGACAGCCAATCCCCCTGAAGGGGCCATCACAAGGATGAACATCGCCAGGTACGATGTGACAGGGAGGATCTCCGTGCCTGTCTCTGTGTTAGTGAAACATTTCATCCTCCAGTTGAGGCTGTCAGAAGGGTTCATGTGTGCAGCTGGGATGTCACTTTGGTGCATGGTGCTTTGAAGCAAGATCCAAGTAACATTTGGCAAGACGATAATTCACATCCAAACAGAAGAGAAAGAAATTTGCTTCCAACTGGCTGAAAAGATGCCTCAGGAGAGGCACGACTGAAAATAAATGGTTAGAGCAGAACCAGCAAATCCATCCGTTCACTTTTATTAGCCCCAGTTTAGGACTGCACAAAGAAGGGCAGATTTCTGTGAGGTTTTGCTGTAACTTCAAAAATTATCCTCGGTGCAGTCCATGGAGCTCCTTCACTCAAGCAGGAACGCAGAGAAAGCTCATTCTCAGCAGAACCCATTGCCAAACCTGCTTGAAATTGGCCCAGCAGTAC
Organism: Phoeniculus purpureus; assembly: GCA_028565055.1. Lineage (NCBI taxonomy): Eukaryota > Metazoa > Chordata > Aves > Bucerotiformes > Phoeniculidae > Phoeniculus > Phoeniculus purpureus. The sequence goes on from JAOXOE010000827.1 coordinate 4,155,787, forward strand.
CAGAAGTTACACACAGGCACAATGAACAAGCAAGGGCGAGAGCATGATCCTATCAGCTTCTATCCTTGAGGATCAGGGCTGAAAAGTAGAGTCAGAAGTGTTCCCAAGTCACAGCTCAAATCCTCTATCATTCTGGGCAGGCACCAAAGCAGAAGTGCTGAACCATTGCCAGAAAGTCTCTCCTGATACCTGCTCCAGCCTATCTATAGCGATAAACAGCACTAATCCCCCACAAAAAAGCTGGATCATAGCAGTGAATTCACTCCCCAGTGAACTCTGCAGGCTCCTGAGATAGTAATGGGGTGTATCAAGATTAGATGCCCAGGGCAGATCAGAGCTCTGAAAAGTTGTGGGTTTCACTCATCCTTAAGCCACATTCACCCAACAAGTATTTTAGAAAAGAAAACAGGTTTTTTTGTCAGAATTTCCTAAAACACCTGAACTTTGGGACAAAAGATGCATATTGCCTTTATACTGTAGGACTAGCAGGGAAAGAAAAGACCCCACTTAGAGCTGCTTAAGATCTGAGTCCTGCTGCAAGGGCCAGACATCAGATCCCCTGGGGACTGACAAAGAGTTGGTTTTCTTCAAGACACTATAAAAATTTAACCTCTACAACAAAATTATTCCTAGACTGAGTACAGTTAGAGTAAATCGATTACTTCCCTCCTTATGTTGGCAATATTATTTCATAAGAAGAGGGAGGTTTTCCAGGATGGAGAAAACCTTAGGTAAAATAGAATATGATAGAGCCTACATTTACAAAGCACCCAGGCACAGAGACTCCCTAGGCAGAAGGCATGAGGGAAAGCATGTTCCTGCTTGCCAGCCCAGATGAAGGAAAACATTAACCCTACCCCTACATATATCAGCCAGTAAGGCAGCTGGAGAAGAGGGCAGAGCATCATCAGCTGAAAGACATTTCTGAGAAACAGGATCCTGAGCCTTAACACTGGGGATGCAGGAGGGAAAAGTACCAGAGGAAATGCTCTAGGGAAGATTCTGGAAAAACAACTTTTTTTTTTTTTTCCCCCACAGAATGTTAGGGACTGGAAGGGACCTCGAAAGATTACCCAGTCCAATCCCCCTGCCACAGCAGGATCCCCTAGGTCAAGTCACACAGGAACGCGTCCAGGTAGGTTTTAAACGTCTACAGAGAAAGGGACTCCACAATCCCCGTGGGCAGCCTGTTCCAGTGCTCTGCCACCCTCACTGAGAAGACATTCCTTCTCATATTGATGTGGAACCTCCTCTGTTCCAGTTTACACCTGTTGCCCCTTGTCCTATCACTGGATACCACTGAGCAGAGCCTGGCTCCGTCCTCCTGACATCTGTGCCCTTTCCATATTTATAAACATTAATGAGGTTATCCATCAGTCTCCTTTTTTCAAGTGAGAGATCCAGCTTCCTCAGCCTTTTCTCATCAGGGAGATGTTCTACTCCCTCCATAATCTTTGTGGCTCTGTGCAGTTCCTTCCTTCTGCCATCCTGCTTCTTGAGTATGTCCAGCTCAGGCTGAAAAGTATGTTCCTACAGGAAAAAGGAACATGAAGCTCTTCTTCCCTAGAAGAAATAGTAATAAAATAGCCCTGAAAAATAAGGGAAGCGTAATGAGAAAATTAAAGTCGATGTATTTGAAAAGTACAGCTCTTATGAAATTAAGCACCGTAGATCTTCCAGCCCCAGCAGCTCTCTTAGCTTGGCCTCACTTCAGCCAGAGAGCTAACGGCTAACAAGAAATCTCTGACTCAGAAAAAGAAAGGCAAAACCAATGAGGTTAACAGCTGTGGGTTCCTCTGCGGTCATTGCCTCTGAGTGACCTTGTGGAAGATGGAAAGAGAGGACACAACTGATAAGACTTTCAGGGGGTATTTTATGAGAAACGAGTTACCAAGGGACAGCATGTCAGAAGTAATGCTAGAAATGGTGGAAAAGTGCTGAAGTCTTTAGTGTTGTCCTGCTGATCGCTGCAAATCCAGAACTATTAAAGGGAGGCCTCATTAACGATAAGGGTAATTTGCACTCTAATGGGCACCAATTATTTCTTTACAGCTTTGGTGGAACCCGAGACCTGGGACTTTCTCTGTTCTCCCTGCAGCAGTTTCTACCCTTTTGTTTATCAGGCTAAAGAATGCAAGTTGCCCTGACCGTAGGTTACACCTACGTAATCCACAACCAAGCGCAGCTCAAGGGCTCTAGAAACGCTCTGGGGGATAACCAGCTCTGTCAGCTTACAGGGCTCTCACTGCCTCCCCAAAGCACCCTTGTACTCTTACAACGGGAAGCAAGAATAGCAGAGAAAATTAAAATTACTTTTTAACTGAAGTCATACAAAGTTTTAGGATGATCTTAAATACTAGAGCCCCACAGAGGAATCCATGTTCCCCTGAACTCTACATGATTTTATTCAGTGTAACCCCCTTTGCTAAAGGGTCACCGCTGTCCCATTCCACGTGGATGGTACTTCTGAGAGCTGTCCTCCACCTAGCTTAACATCTCCTGCAGCTGCAAGGCTTCCACAGAGCTGTTGGGTGCTCTTAGCTATGCAGATGATCTGTTGGTTCACCACAGAGGTAAAGATGAACACGGTGACTGGGGAAAGGTGGTTTCAGGAAGATCTCAAACCTCTGGCTTCATCCTGAATAACAACCATGAACTCAAAAAAAAAAAAAGCAGATGAACAGTGCTAGGGCAGTGCTTTTGCTTGATTTTAGCCAGACACAAACTGAAAATAGACTGTTTTACAAAATCACACAATTATTGAAGGTGGAAAAGACCTCCAAGATCATCCAGCCCAGCCCTTGACCTGACATCACCACATCTGCCAGACCAGGACACTAAGTGCCACAGCCATGCTGTCTTGAAACACCTCCAGGGATGAGGACTCCAGCACTGCACTGGGTAGTCTGTTCCAGTATCTGATCACCCTTTCAGAGAGGAAGCACTTCCTCCCCTGGCAGCTTCAGGCCTTCAGGCCCTGCCCTCTTGATCTATCATTAGTTTTATCTGTAATCCAGCAGAACTGATCTCTAAGAAAGCTCCTGTATATGTAAAATTATTTTAATACTTTTTAATAAAAGGAATTTGTCCAAGAAACCATTAAGATTTTACTCAAGAAATTAGGACAGGTGGTTGTGTGAGAACCATTCACATTTTCCTGCAGCCCAGCCGGGCAAGGACCAAACCAGGCTCCCAGGACAGACACAGCTCCTCACTGTTAAACATCTTTAAGGATAGATTAGATGAACTTCCGTATCAAGACTGACACAGGCTGCGCTCAGCCATTATGAGGATAGTCAGGCAACAGCTACACCTCACATTCTGCAAAAAAGATGGGAGAAGCCAGCACAGTCCGACTGAGTAAAGTTTGCAATGTTTGACACAAATACACACACCGGTACATTCACGCTCACATGCAGAATTGAAGTTTTCTTATCTATATGGAAATGGAAACACAGCAAAATTACCTCCAGAGCCAGAGGGAGGATGATCACCTATTGCGAGGAGAATATAGTCATCAGGAGAATTTTAAAGGCAGTCTCACCCTTTTCAGGCCATTACACTACCAAGTTCTGGTTCCACACGATAATTTCCCAATCAAGATTCACCTCAGGCACAAAATACTAGAAATCCGTCAGCTGGCTGAGGTTGTTTAGTTCAGAGGAATGATTTAGTTGATTCTAAAACCTGAGACTAGCAGACGAGCTCGGACATAGATCGATGCTCTCTCCAAGTCTGAAGATATTAGCGTTACCGTTCTGCTGCACATTCTTAAAATAACTTGGGTGGGGGGGGAACTAAAAGCAGGACTTGACAACAGAACTGGTTTAGAGTCAGAAATCTGCAGGCTAGGCTTTCTGCAGCTCAGCAGGGAGAACAGGGAGAGCTTCGGTGGGAATTTTACTCATAGGTACCTTGTTCAGATACAAGAGACAAGACTGAAGGCGATTTATATCCTGGAGAAAACCCTGGATACGTGTGAAACACTACTGGCAATTAAATTAGAGCAGTGCTCTCTTCAAGCTGCACTGACATAACCACCCCAGGAGATGCCCTGCTGCTGGGAGCTCCCCTTTCAAATGAGAATTTCAAATCAAGAGGTCAGTTGTTTATGGTTTTTAGAATTTTTTCTCTAAATGATCAATTACATCCTGCTGCCCCCCAGCATGGTCTATGGTTTGCAGTGGATGTGGCAGCTTTCCTGGGCTCTCCCCACCTTCTCCTCATGCCCCACTGAGCAGCTCCCCGCAGCATCCCACAGTATGAGCTGCAGGCAAAGGGACTGTGGGGACCAGTGTGCAGCTCACATCCCTCTCAGGGATGAAATATGCCCTAATAAGCCACATCACTACATCAGCAGGTGAAGACAGAAGCCTTGTAAGGCGGGATACATATTTTGCAGGCAAGGCAGTGATAGATCTTTGAGGCCGTTGCCAAGGAATGGAATGACACATGCAGCAGCCAGCTTGCAATTCCAGATAACAGACTGGGGTACGCAAGAGGGGTTGGATCAGTGTGTTTGCAGAAAAGGTAAAAAATGCAACCTCGCTTACATGTTAGGACACAAATACTAATTTATATCTCTGACTAACATATGGGATCATCATATTCAAGATATATCAGGGTTATCTACTGGACAGAAGGAGAGAAAATGACAAAACGCAGCAGATCACAATGTACGACCAAAAGGAAAACCAAAGTCCACATCACCACTACGATCATTCAGCAAGACAGCTGTCTCCAGGCACACAGCATCCACGTTCAAGTGTTGAACAACTCCAGAGACCTCACTTTATTAAGCCCTGCCTAAGGCCTGTTTTCAAGGATTCAGTCTTACTCGGATGCCAGCACAATCACTTCCCTAACACACAGCAACGTGTTTCCATGAAAGGTTTAGACCAGTCTAAAGCAATCTTCTCACTACTGTTCGTGATGGGTTATGGCAATTTAAAAGAATTGTCATGTCCAGGTAGCATCAAGACAGGAAGAATCTATGGAAAAATAGCCAGCACAACCAGATACAAGTAATGAGACTAATAAGAAGACGCCCAGCAGAGCAGAACAGGTCTCCCCCAGCAGCACATCCCAAGATAGGCAGCTCGATTCCAAAGCAATACAAGATTGTATGTTGTAAACCCACTTCTCTGTAAGACACTCTAGCATCAGTAATCTGGGGTCAATTAATTTCAAGGACCCTTTATCTCCATCACTGGTCACTCAAGTGGCTGCAGACAAAATGCTCCCCAGGCTTCCTCTAGGCTGGTTCTGCCTTTTGGTCCTCTTAAGACCAGGCTAGTACCAAGTGAGCAGGGCTGGCTGCTCCACTACCAGCCATCTTTCTGGCTCCACCTGAGGCTTCAGGACAAGAGTGGGAATCAAGACACACACCTGCCACTATGGATGCTGTGTGAGAGATGGCAGCTCCATACAGGAGTGAGACATCACAGCTTCTCTTCACACTGACAGAAGCAAGGTCAAAGAGCAACATTAAAAGCTTTGTCCAGCAATACATCTGCTAAGTGTTATTATCCAGCTATCTAAAAAATGATCAAGTGTCATAAGAAAAGTCCGAATTAGGAGCCTACCAGCCCAATATAACATAAACAGTAGCAGGACTTCACATTAAAAACCTGATACTGTTCCAGTAACTCCAAAGATCCATTTAGGGTGTGTCACTTTTCAAAAGAAAGACAAGGACCTTGGTCCATGCACCTAATGGTGTATTGATTTGGCAAACACCAAACTGCTGGCTCTGCACTTAATGGACCTTGCTGAAGCACCCAAGCTGTTCCTCAGTGCCCATCAGATATCTTAGGACACAGGAGCTCGAATGAGGCCAAGGGTAAAAGCAATCTTGCATACCTCTGCTGGTCAGCCAGGAGCTCGTTTGGGTGATGAATTAAGTGATTGTCTGCAGCTTTATTTTTAGAAGGTAGATTGCAATTCCAGCAAGAACAAACTATATTGTTTTCCTATCTGAGCTTCCTGGAGATCAGTCTGGCAGGACACACACCTAAGTGTATGACCTGCTCAGAGAAGATGCGCAGATGGCAAGATGATCTCTTTTGCCCAGATAAATCACCAGTTCCCCAGCACTGGAAGCGTTCAAGGTCAGGCTGGATGGAGTTTTTAGAAGCCATTGGCACTAGATGATCTTTAGAAGTGCCTTCCAACCCAAACCATTGTGTGACTCTGCACTGAGACGTCCTCATTTAGAGACCAAACCCAAGCATCAGAAAGCACGAAGGAAAATACGTAGCTTATTATACAATCATAGAGTATTTAGGTTGGAAAAGATCTTAAAGACCTTTAAAACATGTTTAGCACAGACAGTTTAAAAAGTTCCCAGACTCTTCTGCCCACGTTCTGCAAAGTGTGACCTCCCTCATCTGTGCTGATGTAGTGATTTGTGGAGCCATCCAGCAAACTATCCATCCCAGGGCAGTAACTCCTACCAGCCACTGTCATAAACCCAGGGACAGATGAACCTTTTGTTTGACTTCACTTTGCTGCTTTATGCTCAACTGTAAAATTTATCTCCTTTGGACAATACAGTCCATTCCCATCCCCATCCCCAACCTTTTGCATCCAGGCAAAGCCAAAGTGGGGAAACAAGAATTCCTTAAATCCACCTTGACCCCAGACAAACTGTGACTGAAGTTACACCTGCAGCAGGGTGGGACTCCCCCTGGGAACAGCAGGGGAGCCACAGGAACAAGCATGAAAACAGAACACAACCAACAAAAAAACCCCAAACAACTGAGACAAACTTTTTAAACCCCACTCAATGGTTAAAAATACTATTTTGCACTTTTATTCTCACAAGGAATCTGTTATTTCCAGATCGTGTTTCTACAACAAGCTGTTAAGTGTTTGTATTTGCTTCTAATGCATGTTCTTGCTTTCCTTTTTGTAAAGCACTTCCTCTCTCTATAGATTAGTCTGTTGGAAAGGGGAAAAAAGGCTGCCATTTGGTAAGAAAGGAAATGAAATATCACACTGCAGTGCAGAAACCATAGACACAAAGCTGCTGCCTTTGGTTTGGGTTTTACAGGTATCTGAGAGGTTCCATGTTTGGCACTCAAACCTTGACAACCCTGTGCATGGGGCACCTCCTCCTCCACAGAGCCCTGGGAGTCAGAGAACAAGAAAGAACAGAAAACTGGAGATGGTCATCAGCATCATGCACCACATCAGGCCATAAAACCTTACTAAGGTTGATGACAACCACCAAGGAGATGCCTCCTCCTTCTCTAATTCCCACTCCTGAAGACAAAAGGGCAAAAAGCTGGGAATCAGTGGGCAAAAAAAAGGGTAAGTGGGACCCTGAGAAATGTCACTTCTCAGAGGGGTCCTCAACGTGCTTCCAAGTTTCTCTACAGAGGTCTCTGGACCCTCATTATCTCTTCCTGACTGCCCCTAAATCTGCCCATTAAACTGTTAGATATCAACATATGGAAACGGCCACAAGTTGCAGCACGGGAAGTTCAGGTTGGAAATTGGAAAAAATTTCTTTAGTGAAAGAGCAGTTAAATACTGGAATAGGCTGTCCAGGGCAGTGGTGGAGTCCTCATCTCTGGATGTGTTCAAAAGGTGAGTGGAGGTGGTACTTTGGGACATGGTTTAGTGGTCATGGAACTGTTGGGTTAAGGTTGGACTTCACTTAGTGGTACTTTCCAACCTTAATGATGCTGTGATTAATTAGCAAAAGGATGACACCATCCACAAAGGACTCTCCCAAAGAAGAACAAACATCTTAAAGCCAAGAAGCAATCACTGTGTTAGCATCACTGCAGAAATGGAACCCCAGAGTTAAGATGTGCATCTTCACCGAATGTGTACATGCTCCTTGCTGCTAATTGCATTTTACTGAGCTGTGAACTTAAGCTTTAAGGTCAAGAAAGTCTATTTTACAGGGTTTTGCTTAGTGCATTTCATTTCTCTTGCAACACTTGCTCTGGCTGTGCTCAGATGCTGTTCTCACTCGGCAACCAAACCAATTTGTTGTCAGTTGACTGGTGAGCGTTCAGCGCTCTCAGACATACAGGACGCCCCAGAGAGCACTTCTGGTCTGCAAATATCTTGCCATCTGTTTGTGCTTTGCAAATAGGTCACTGGGGTGACACACCATGACTTGCAACATGTAAGGACAGAAATAAAGGTGCTAATTTGGACATCCAGGAGAAATATTCTCCACTGAGGTGCCTTTACCCTTGCACATGTCTGCATTCCCCAAGCACACCCACTATGAGAGTGTTTGATGCGACAGAAGTGTGATTGGAATGAGCAGAAGAGCACAGCAGATACCTCTCAGATAAAAACACAGGATTTCTCTAGGATGTCTTACGGCTCTACATGGTGATGGCAGTTTTGTTTCAGTATTTTGCTCCCAAACCTAAGTTGCTGAACACAGGGAAACCATTCAGGTGTGCAACTAAAGCACAAGCATAAGTGCTTTGCTAGACAGGGGTATCAAGCAGGAAGAGCTGGAGCTTGTTGTCTACCATCAGCGTGAATTTATGAACGGTTATGCTGTACGTTGGGAACAACTCCTAAGAAGCTCCAGATCTCTGCCAATTTAACTGTGTGTTTCTATAGTGCCCATCACTGGAAGCTCTCTAAGTGCTTCAAAAACATAATTAATGCTCAAAGAGCTCCTGAGAGGGAGCTAAATGCAGGACTCAGACTTTAAGCTACCTGAAGTAGGACTGTTCTTGTTCTTTTACCAAAAACACTTGGTACAACAGGGTCTCAGTTCTGCTGTGTTTGGTGCTTCAAGACCGCACATGAGAAAACACCTAACTGCTTGTATAGATGGCCAGATGCCTAAAATCACTTGTCCAAGGTAACTTAGTCAGTAAAGACCAGAGTTTAGAGACAGAATCAGAGTTCTTGTGAAATGAAAGAGCTCAGCACCACCAGAACAAGCTGCTATGGCAGAGTGGTTTCCTCCAGGGGCTCTCCCTCTTGAGTGACCAAAACCAAAGGACAGTAAACACCTGAGCACTGATCACACCACAGCTGGACTTAAGTCACCTGCTAGACTGCATGGCTGATTCTGATGGACCAGATCAAACCAATGGGTCAGCCTCAACACTACAGTGACCGACAGCATTTTTGCAGAAGTGGAGTGTTTGGTATCTCCATGGATCCTCCCTAAGTTTCTTACCCTGCAAAGGGGATTCCCACAGATTCCAGGGATGTGTCCAGTGCCACCAATGGCAGGACACTGCACACTTGCCACTTCGCTTTCTGGTCTCCAAGTGAAAAGTAAAAGGTCTCACAAATGTTGACTATGCTAAACCCCATTTCTGGAAGGTACTGCCCTGTGTTTGGCAGATGGTGCAGCAAATTCCCAGGCAGACACAATCTTCATCTCTATCTTCTCTCTCACCCTCCCAGCCCTCTAACACAGTCTCTTCTGTCTTTCCATCTTATTGTGTGCTCACTTATTCATTTAAGCCGTACAGGCCACATCAGCATGGGTTACGTCCAGCACCAATCCTGCTCTCATGAGGATTCAACAAGCAATTAAGCAATCTTGCTATAAAGAAAGGAATTTTACTGAACCCACAACCCAGGAAAAAGGAAATACCCCAAAAAAGTATATATAAAAAGACCAAACCAAAACAAAGGAATTATATCAAATGGCTTTACACATGCATCCTGGGTTAAGAATGTGGTTCAGATCAGAGGGGCACAGAAGCACCCTCTACTCATCCATACCTTACCTCTACACTGACTCTTGTGCCAAACGCAAAGCCACTGAAGAAACACCTCCATACAGTGGCCCATTAGATAATGAGAAAAGGTTTGTTCTATTCACAGATGCATTCAACTTGTTGCATACAGTGGAAGAAGACAAAATTCCTCAGTTACTCAATGGCAGAGCTGGAGCACAGTATCTCAGTATCTGTGTCAGTTTTCTACAACCAGAAACAACGGCAAGATGGTGCTGGTCACGTGGGACCATCATACCCATGGTAAAGACAAAGGCAACATGGCACTGGCAGGTCATGTGAGGCCATTCTTTGCAGCAAGAAGGGCCAGTTTGCCAAGTTCCCCTCCAGGGGCTTCTCTGTGTCTGTCTCTTTTCCTTCTCTCTATTCTTTGGCTACAGTTCTAGTGAGGAGAGGGTTCCAAGGAGTTACAGTTCAGTTCCAGGGCAGAGAGGGTTAAGTCTCTGTCTCCCTTCCAGTCACAAGGAAAGAGGAAAATAGTGTCATCATCTCACTGCAGTCCACTGGGCATTTTCCAGAAGAGATCACCTTGCAGCCACATTCATAGTTCATCCCATCTCATTCAAGGCTGAGGCTGCAGGGAAAGCCAGTCCAGATCTCTTTAAATCACACACCGCTTCTATGGTGGAGAAGTGGAAAGCAGAGGCTGCCCATATAGAACCAGGCAGGGCTCGCTGCTTCAGCGAGCGGCAGCAGTTCAGCAATTTTGGCAGGGACGGCCCCAAAGCCGCCCAGTCACAACCGGAGCCACCAGTCATACCCAGAGTGGTTTGGCAATTTGCCATCAGCAGAGGCGGCAGTCGGCTGCTGGCTTCAGCGGCACTCTCAGGAAGCGAGCGTGCCTGCACCCCAACACCACTCTTCAGAGTGGCAGGAGCTGGGGTCTTTCTGGGGGCACACCCGCAGCAGGAGCCATGCACTGTTTGCAGTTGCTTCCCAGCCTCCCAACCCCAGAGCAAGGAGGGGTCGGGGAAGGCAACCGCACCCTTCTCCTGTCCCCTGGGTGGGAGGGGATACAGCCTGGGGAGCTGTTTCCAGCCCCTGTGGAGGGGCTGGAGACAGCTGCCCAGCCTGTGTCTCTCAGCAGTGCCTCCCAGAGCCAAGAGAGCTAAACCAGGAAATTGACTACCTTTTATAGGTTGGCATTGTCAAGCCCCTGGGGAAAAGGTCACCCTAAGGGGTTAATGAGAGCATGTCTTGAAGCTAAAATGTATTTTTTATTCATGAAAGCAAAAATCCAATTATTTGAAAATTTAAGCAGTTTTCAAATGGTAACATTTTGTTACCTTATTTCCATCCTTTAAAGTTCCTGCTCATCAGGGCAGCCTCCCTTCTACACCAGATCGCTTGAACTCTTCAGCCTTTGCTCCTCACCAACTACCTCCTGTCCCCAGAATTTACACCCTGCGCCAAGTTCACAGCCAGAACCTGCCCTGGAGGAGCCAAGATCAGGTCAGAGGCTTCCAGCCAGATTCCCATTAATAAATTAATTCACCCTTTAAAACTATGTTAACTATTAACCCTGTAGGTCCCTTGCACATAGGGACCAACTATTCTCTGTGTTGATATTTACAGTTAAAAACTGAAATGCCTTGTCATTTGTTGGTCTAGACATGCAGGGAGAGAGACAAGTTGTTAAGGCTCTATTTTAATTAATCCTCAGATTCATCATCTTAAGCACTTTGGGAAGTATCTTGGAATGGCTCAGACACTGTTATCTTTGCCTCTCGCTGTTCCACCTATCTAGGAGAAATGCAATTAAACCCCACCCCACAGAGCCTGCCCTCATCACCCTTAAGCGGATTAATGGACTTAAGAGGTGAAAAAGGTTGTTCTATGATACCCAGGGTCACCAATCTCATTTAGCAGCAATGTGCCTTTCCAGGTCAGGTTTATCAGGGAATCAGATTCCCAGTGGGAAACGCAGTTGCAGTGGACATGGATCTACCAAATCCTGAGCTTCATCCCTTACTGGGAGCTCAGTGTAGTCAAAAGATGCTGAGGACCTAGACTGGAGAGATGCCTGCCTCTAGCAGTGGTGGGTCACACTGCCCTCTGACTCACAGGAGGGATGAAGGGAATAATTTCTTTCCCCCCACTCTTTTCCAGAGTCAGTCTTCCAGGATCTGCTACTTTTTTCTTCCCACTTGCCATAATGAAGCCTCCCACACACCCTGAGTTTGCAGAGATCTCCTTCTCCTTCGGGAAATGATTTATTTATGAGCAAAACACAGCTCCTGTTTCACATGCAGGTCAAGAGAAAAACCAAAAGCATTACATTTGCTTCCCCATGTTTATGTTTTAAGGATGTTCCACCTCTTGACACCACCCCAGAGCAACCTGGACCCACAGTTCCAAGAAATGAACAGGTATAGAGAGAGGAAAGGCAAGGAGAGCAGAGAGCTGCTCCCCCAACTCATCTTTTGAGCTTAAATATTTCGTTTCCGGAACACACTTTTAAAGCAGAACACTGAAGACTAGACTATTGTCAGCACTTGCTCTTCATTGATGCTTTTCCACTGTGAAGTTTTCCATCACACTAGGAGTTCACATCGCTGCTCCTATCTGGACCACCAGGCACTGCTACAATTGCCTGTGCTCACTCCTTGCATCTTCATGGGCAAGTGGCTTTCCAGACAACAGCTCCAGATCCCCATCCCCAACCCCGCCTCAGCAGCATTTCCTTTCCCTTTTCCTACGCCTTTTGTATGATGATCCACCCCTCATCTCAGACATCTCATCCCTACATGTGTTTGAGGTCCTCAAAAACATCCTCCAGTGACACAGACACACTGGTGCAAATTCTTACTGTCAGAGAGGGAGATACTGCTGGTCACCGCTACTAAAGTATCTAACAGCTGACAACATTCATCCCTCTTATCCTACAGACTGATTCTTCTCACTAGATTCTGCCACATGAGTTTACCCCCAGCAGATAACCCCAGACAACTTAAAAAACTGTAATTCCATGTAACCACACTAAGCACAAAGTCAGGCTGCTCTGGCATCATTCCTTCGGATAAACTCTTACTCAGTTTTCAGATTACTGACAACAACACAGACCCATGACAAACCCAAACACTGAAGTAACCAGGTTGAAAGTGTTCAGAGGCAGGCGCTGATCTGGCATCACTTCACAGTTCTCGGGCTTGAAACCAGGACTGCAAAACTTTTAAATCTGAAACCTGAAATTTAATTTTGTAATTCAGAAACCTTTCCCTGGAGGAGACACAGAAGCAACTCCTGAACCTGAGGTTCTGCTGGTGCCTTGCTGTGCTCTGCATGAAATTAAAGCCATCCCTCAGATTAATCTGCAAGAGCAAAAGGAAGTTATGTACCTTCCAAACCAAAGTCTGGTCCTTGCATGGAAGGGCACAGGGCTTGCAATCTGCATGACAGCACCTGAAGGCACTGCAGCATCAGCAATTACTCTCCATACCTTCTCCTATAGATTAAAACAAGTCCTTGAACTACTGAACCATAGTTGCTAATGGCTTCACAGCAGTTTGAATTCACAAGAGTCCTTCACCTTATTTTACTAAGCCCTAACCCAAATGCCTTTTTATCTCAAACTGACCAATTTGCTGAGGGTCAGCACCGTTTAGAGCTGAATACTCCCTGAATCTCATTTCAGACACAGGAAATGTTTTCCCGGTGACACATCACCCCCATTACCTGCTTGTACCTGTCATCACTTCCTGAAGGTACAAACCTCATTTCGGGACCAGGCAGATAAGTAGCAGTTTAAACCAGGCTCTTTTCTATGTGCAGGCAGATACAGAACAGTCTGTACTCAGGGAAGGAGGAGGGAGGGACAAGACATAAAAAGGAATAAATATATTTGTGATACTCCAGGTTTCAGTTTAAAACTGGGTAGAATTATTGGGCTGGTGAGACAGGTAGTTTGAAGTACTAGGAAATGCCTTGCAAAAAAAAAAAAAACCACAAAAAAATATCCTATTTTAAAAGTCAGACTGCAGAGAGGATACATTTAGAGGGCCAGCATTATGCCCTTTAGGTCAAATAATTTGTCATACTTCCTAGACATGTACTCCTGTAGGAGCTGTGGCGCTCATTTCAACTAGACCAGCCTCAAAAATCAATTGTTCCCAGACCAAGCCTTTGATAAGAGAGAAAGAGCACACGTGCTACAACCCCCACAGCCTGGAGAAAAGTCTCTGTGGAGACCTCACTGTGGCATTTTAGTATCTGAAGGGGGTATCTGAGGTTGGGGAGAGACTTTTAATAAGGGCTTCTAGCAATAGGACAAGGGGGAATGGCTTTAAAACTGGAAGATGGTAGATTTAGATTAGAAATTAGGATGAAATTCCTCCCTGTGAGGCTATTGAGGCACTGGAACAGGTGCTGCTGTTTCAGAGAAGCTGTGGCTGCTCCATCCCTGGAAGTGTTCAAGGCCAGGCTGGCTGGGGTTCAGGGCAACTACCTGGTCTGGTGAGAGGGGTCCCTGCCTATGGCAGAGGGTTGGAGCTGGGTGATCTCTGAGGTCCCTTCCAAACCAGACCATTTGTGATTCTATGAAATATCCCTCATGCTCCCACCTGCCAACACATTCAGGACTCTGCAATCCCAAGGAGAAAGCCCACTCCACATCTTGGGAGGCAAGTGAAGGTAATTTGAGTAAATAAGGGCTAAATGGACAGTTTGGGCTCGACTGCAGTATCCCTGCACAGCTACTCTTCAGCTTCTACACACTCAAGAGCAGAGATAAAACCCTCTGGATGAGAGTATGTGACAGAAAAAAGGACAATCAATGTTTACTACTTTTTCAAAAGGTCTTCTCAGGGTAAACTCTCTAATTTTTGCACAGATTAATTACAGTAATTAGTTCAGTCATTAACTGTAAGACCTCTGAAGCAGTGTGTATTTGTATTTGTATCAAGGCCAACTCAACGAGGTCTTATACATGACCGGGTTTCCTAACCACTACCTGGGTACAGAAAACTAATGACAGCAGTTGGTGCAAAGTATTTCAGGGGAGTGAAAGACTCCACGAAGACGCTGATCAGTACAACTTCATCAACCTCAGGTTCACCTGGATCAAGGGATCTGTGTGCTAGTGCCAAATAAAGGCACAAACTGCACTGTATTTAAGACTGGGAACAGTGTGGGGTTTGGTTATTGTATAGATTAGACTTGAGGGACTAAACAGAATTTTACCAAATCTGTTTTTATCTTTTGCAACGCCAAAACTCTGATCTCCAGCCAACACTGGCTGCCACTCCATTGCATTATTTTCGAACACTCGCCTGTGTTTTCCGAAATGAACATCCCTCCCCTCTCCAGGATGCAGAGACAAGCTGCGTCTCAGTCAGAAGAGAAAATCCCATCTGCTGGCTGCGACTGGGCTACACAACACAGTAGAGGAAGGAAAGGCAACTGCATCACCGATTACAGCAGGAAGCTTTTACGAGCATCTGAGGAGCTACATGTACCTGTTTCATGATGCCACTGTCAGAGAAGAACCCGTAATTTCCTGGGATAAGTTAACTGGACTTTGTGTTTGCAGTTGCAATTTTCTCTTACTCTTCAACCTCAACACGTACAAAATCCAAGCATCACCTACCTCCTACAGGACTCTCTCATGGGGAGATCATAAGGCAATAAAATGACAAATATTTTTCAAACATAGGGCTGTGTGTGGGCTGCACTGGGGTGGACAGGGAGAACTCTGTGTGTCTGCCATCAGAGAGTGGATGGCAGGGGAATGTCTGTCCACAAAGGAGCAGGACAAATGCTTTCCATATGAACTTGGAAATAGATACAAGGCAATTGCAGACCTCATTCCATAACTCCCCATGTGTTATGTGCCTGTGATTGTCTGCAGAAAGCAACTTGCTCTTTATGTTAAAAAAGAAAAACCTAACCCCCTGCTGTGCATATTTCTTGCAGTTACTGGAACTGCCTTTATCAATCCTGCATTAGGCAAGGGAGACAGCAAAGAGCTGCAAATCACTACACGTACACCAGCTCTAATCCTGTGATACCCTACACTTAGTAATCAAGTACCACACCTTACTTTCTACTATTAACAACAGCAGGAATTATGAGATGCTGGTAAGTCTTCACACAATCCTAATTAATGGCCAAGAAAAACATTCAGGAAGTTTTTCTTCCCAGGCTTGAGTCTGTATTCAGACTCCTGTGGCCACTGTTCCTCTGTCTGAAACACACATATCTCGTTCTCATTCACAGGATTCATCATGTTAAATTTATTTCTGTTAAACAGAATCCATACCCTGACATACCTCAGGGCCCAAACTACCAACAACCACATAGTCATAGACCATGTTGAGCTGGAAGGGACCTTTAAAGCTCATCTGGTCCACCCCACTGCAGCAAGCAGGGACATCTTTGACTAGATTAGGTTGCTCAGAGCCCTATCACACCATAAAGCTCATTTTACCTATTTTCCAGCCGACCCATCTTTCAAGCAATCCACTTTGTGAAGCCCCTCAAAGTAACAACACTCAGCTGCAATATCCTATTGACAGAGAAGAAAAGGAAATAAACCCCTGGTGACACTGTGCCCAAGTTTAGGTAGAAAATCTGTTATTTGACTGCAGCCAGCTGAGCTGATAGCAGGCTCCTCAAAGACCCAAAGCTCTTTAGCAATCACAGAAGATCAGGATCACAGATTAAAACTCTCTCAAAGTTCAATCACCAGCAACAGCATCACACAGACATCAGCATGCTGCCGACTCAAAGGCTCCCTGATACCGCAGGTGGCCCTCACTGCACCCTCTTGGTGTCTCCTGGCTGGGAAATACCTAAGCTTAGTCCTATGAGCTGATAAACTGGTCATGTCAACTAATCAGAACACTAATATACAGAGAAAAGCAAAGGGAAGAGCAGCAGCAGGACAGTAAATGAAGACAGATGGGTTTGTATTAGCATGTGGCTACAGAGCTGCAGTGAGAGCTAATGCGTTAACACTGGCAGCAGCTGTCTGGGGATGGTGATGGTCTAATCACCTCTTTCTTCCTATCATCAGGGCTGTGTGAAGCTGAACACACCCTTCTGAATCCCACCCAATAGTCTAGTATCCTTAGGTCTCCTTTAACTTCACGAAGACCCTAGCAGCACTAAGCCTTACACCATAGGAGGATGCGGTTAATTTACCCCCCAGTTGTTTGATGTAAAGGCAGAGGAAGAATCCCCACAAGTTTAGAGACAAGCAATCCATGACCCTATTTCTGCATCTCATAGTCATACTACAGAAATACAGAGAAGCTAGTTAACTCACTTTCATATTGGAGACAAATTCAGTCTGGTTACACCTAAAAATACTCTATATAACCCATAAATTAACTCAATCATAGAATGGTCTGGGTTGGAAGGAGTGTCAGAGATCACCAAGCGACATGTCCCTGCCATGGGCTGTGACACCTCTCACCAGACTAGGTTCCCCATAGCCCCATCCAACTTGGCTTGAACACTTCCAGGAATGGAGCAGCCACAACCTCCCTGGGCAACATTTTCCAGTGCCTCAGCACCCTCAACAGGGAGGAATTTCTTGTCTAGGGCAAGTCTGGAGAATTTCAGCCTGAAAAGCCAAGGCTTTAGGAAGCTCTGACTGCCTGACCAGAACCACTTATGGAAATATTTGGGTCATCCAAGTGCTGCTGCTCCCCAGTGTGTTAGCTTGGTCAAACAAGCAGGATTGGGGCTCAGGACCAGGGTGGAGGCTGCCAAGAGCTATCCCAACGGAGACCCAACACGTGCTGTTCAGAGCTTGCTGGTGTTTTTCCAACCTTAACATTCTCTTAACAATACATTTACCAGCAGACCTTTCAGTTTTGCTTTTTGAGGCTTGAGTATTTCAGATCTCACAGTGCAGGTGGAAATACACCGCAGTTAACGGCAAAGGAAGAACAACCTTTGCTTTAAAATCCACATAACTAAGTGATACTTCAGCTGTGCCAGAAGGAAAATCAGTGGTTGCTGAGGTGGGGGTTTCCCCTGGGAAATCCGCTGTTTTTCTAACCTCCCAATACATCTGTGCACCCCCTGTAAAACCAAACCATACAGCAGCTTCAGCTAGCGCAGAACCAGTACAAACACTAAATAAAATACCAATAATATCAGAACACTGCCCTTCAGAGGCAGCAGGATGTGATTACGATAAGAAAGGTGAGGAATGTGCCCAGATTAAGGAAAAGGTGCTACAGAAGTGGAGGGTGGGTAGACAGACACATGACAGGTCTGTTGGAGTAGATTACAAAATCACAGAGATTGGAAGGGACCTTGAAAGATCATCTAGTTCAATCCCCTTGCCACAGAAGGATCACCTAGACCAAGTCACACAGGAACACATCCAGGTGGGTTTTAAACCAGAGAATCCTGCACCCCTGGGCAGCCTGTTCCAGTGCTCTGTCACCCTCACTGTGAACAAGTTCCTTCTGATATTTATATGAAACCTCCTATGTTCCAAGCTCACATCCATTGCCACTTGTCCTATTACCAGATGACATTGAAAAGAGCCTGGTTCCATCCTCCTGACATCCACCCTTCACAGATTTATAAACATTAAGCAGGTCACCCCTCAGTCTCCTCCAAGCTAAAGAGACCCAGCTCCCTCAGCCTTTCCTCATCAGGGAGGTGTTCTACTTCTTCATCTTTGTTGCTCTGCGCAGGACTCTCTCCAGCAGCTATGCGTCCTTCTTGAGCTGAGGGGCCCAGAACTAGACATAATATTCCCGATGTGGTCTCACCAGGGAAGAGGGGGAAGAACCTCTCTCCATCTGCTAACCATCCCTCTTCTGATCCACCCCAGGATGCTGTTGGCCCTCTTGGCCACAAGGGCCTACTGCTGGCTCATTGTCTTCCTGCTGTCCACCTGAACCCCCAGGTCCCTTTCTCCTACACCTCTCCAACAGGTCAGTCCCCAACCTATACTGGTACCTGGGGTTGTTCTTGCCCAGATGCCAGACTCTGCACTTGCCCTTCAAACATTAATTTTTATTTGTTATCCGTGTTAGAATTCAGTGCCTAAAAACGGAAAGTTTCCGTTAGGGACTGGTTTTCCTATCCAGAATGAAAATGATATGAGCAAGAATAGGGTTTAGAGTTAAACAGGACCAAACCTATTAAATCTTCTGAAGGAAAAATAACATAAAAGATATTTATTCTGGATGAGGTTTTTTATTTGTTTGACTGAAAATCTGAAGTGCTTCCTTTGAGTTTTATGAAAAGTTCCCAAATTTCCTAAATTCCCTCTTCTTTTGAACTTGCCTTTTTGTGCTCTTCTTGCAATTGAATTTGATTTAAGGTTTTCAAAGGCATATTCACTCTCTTCTTTGAAGTGAAGCCTAAGTCCTTAAAGTCTTAAGTTGTGAGAATGTATTAGTTAGAAGGAGTGGGAAAGAGTAAGTCAGAGTTTTCTGATATTCTAATCAGAAAATGTTATGAACCATTCCCCACACACACTTCAAATGAAAAAATTTCATTAGAGTTTTAAATTTGAAAAATGCTGACAAGTCTTTGTTTGCTTCAAGGAGGTTTGAAAGCCTTGTAGAATTAGGCAGAAGTGCTTGCACTGCATGTTAATTGAAAGTGGTCGCTTCATTCTGTAAAAATCCCAGCTCAAGCATGTGATTGAATGTTTCAGACTTAAAAACTGTATCTCGGGGCAGCCATAGATATATTTAATGAAAAAAAATTTAAGTTATTTTTGTTTTTATCTTTTGAAATATTCCTTCTCACTAGTGCTTATTGTATTTTTGCTTGACTATTTTTGTTGTGAAGGATCAGTTGAGAAAAAGAAGTTGCGTATGCTGGAAATCATAACTAACCTCAGCACGTCATGTTTTATTACCCGGTAGATGTCTTTCAGTTAGGGATGGATGGAAGACTATTTACATGAAAATTATCCTTTGAAATATTTTTGCTTTTAGTTTTGCACTCTAAATTGGTTCCATTTTTGAAAGTATCCCTCACATCGTTAAAGAAAAGAACTCAGTAATACTCTGGGATGTTTTTGCCCAAAGTATTGCTGCAACTCTAATCTCCCATTTATCTCAGGTTTTTTTCTACAATCTTATTAGCCATTTCTCCCTTTGACAGAGGAGAAATGCATTCATTAAGAGTCTTTAGAAACTGTGTAAGAGCTCATTGTGTAACAGAAGGAATACTCATATATGACAATTGCATTTTTTAACCAGACTGTGTCTGACTGCCATTGTCAGCCCTTGCCTGTTACTGGAACAGCCCAGCAAATTCTGGCATCATAATATCCAGCATGGCAGATATTTTAGATGCTGTGTGAGGTGTTGGCACTAGCTCTTGCTGTTTATGAGACTCTATGCTACAATGAGCAAAGCAGTCCCTGGCAGATACCCATAGTGAGCTGATTCCATGCCCTTTCCTTAGTTCACCCTTCACTTGCAAGGGAAGTAAAAGTATCTCAGATTTTTCCTGCTTCTCAAGCCATGGTGATCTAATTGGCTCAGTTCAGTTTGAATAAATACAATCTGTGAGGTCTTTACTGCCTTTAAAATCTCCTTTCTGTTAGATGTTCTGCATAATGCTTAGGAACAAACGACTGTATATTACACATTCGTCTAAGGGACAAGCAAAAGTTTAATCTCTCTGCATGCTTGAGAGTGAATTTTGATTTTCTTAGCAGGACTGAGGAAAAATAATTTTTAAGCTAGTTTTAATTATCCCTAGGCTAATATCAGCAAGAGCATCTTTGTACAATGTGATTATTAAATGTTGATTTTTAATTAAGAGGCATTTGCAATACAAAAGGAGCTCTCATCTGAAGAAAGATGGCTTAAGAAACAATTTAATTTCTTCTATTTGCCCTGTTCCACTTTATAATTTGATAATGACTGTCTCTCCTTTTGCAGTGAATTTTTGCAGTGTATGCAATTAAAGAGATACTCCTTTATAGCACCTTTTTAATAGTTACTGTTGTGAAAGCTGGGTACTCTGATCCTAACAAACAACATATGTTGTTTTACACTGTGTGAAGGAGAACATCTACATTTTCCTTGCCAATAATAATCAAAACCTGGTTTGTTTAGCAATGATAAGAAAAAAGAGAGAGTGAGAAAGAGAAGGAGACTATTGTATACAGCAGTGACTATGCCTACAAGACAAAGAGGTCTGTTTTCAAAGCAGAGCACAAAGTATAAGCCTCTCATCTCCCAGAGATGCTAAAGGAAGTTCTCCAAATAAATCCCCAAATATCCGTTTGAAAACATGCCCCTAATGCAGATAAAGTGTATGTTTCCTCTTTCTTTGAGCAAAAAGAAAGGATTTATTTTGCCCCTCCTTTCACTGTGATACGCTATTTTAGATAGTCTCTGTCAAAACTGTGCTCAGAGACATATTTACACTCTTCCTGCAAAATAATTCCCTTTGGTTCAGAACTAAAAGCAGGCTTCATCATCTTTCTGAGGATTTTTTATGCTGGTGAGCTCTCTTTCCTACATTTCTTTGATAAGGATATCTACAAATGACAGGTGAAAACGTGATATACACTGCTGTCATGTTTGGAGAAAGGAAATCTCCAAGTTTGGACCTTGAAGGCTCCAAGAGGGAACACTCTAGGGCAAAAAGCTTTGGGTCTTTGTTGCTGACTTGTTGAAAAGGTTAGACTGTTGAAATCTGAACAGATTGCTCTTCATATCCTGCTGTGGTAATTTGCAATGAAAATTTTTGCTCAAGTTACAAGAGCAGGGTACCCACTAGGACTGGTCTCTGACTTCATCAGAAGGCAAATGCACACCCACAAAAGAAGGTTGCATTTTCTTTACTTATTTATTTCCCATCCTGCAGTGGGGATGGAGCAGTCTCCCACTTGCAAGACAAGATTGAGCCAGAAATTTGAGACAGCTGTCACTAGTGTGTCAATTCACACTATATTTTCCTCTCATGTCATTGGTTTTTTTAATGCTCTTAATAAGATAGTCTAATTTTATTTCTGGTATCAAGCAGCAGCAAAAGTGCTGGCCCCTGGACGTTATTTTGTCAAGGTTTCTGGGTGATCTGCGGGTTCTCTGAATGGGAAAGCTCGGGGGAGCTGAGAGGCAGCCGCTGAGGTTTCGGTACTCTTGTGGCATCACCAGGCTAACACCGCGGAGGGTGCAGACAGGGACCTCTTTAAGGGAGGCGAAACCAGAAGTCACACTTAGACTGCATGCAGCAGCGAGAGCACTAGCCGCTGTAGCTGCTTTAGCCGCTGGGGGCAAAAAAAAAAAGGTAACAACGCGGCAGCAGAGGAAGACCAGGCTACAGTCACCACTGCATATGGATGTAGGAACTCAAACAGAGGTCTCCCAACAAGATGAGGGGGTGCAGGTGACAGGCTGCAAGGAATCAAACACTCTCTCGAGTTTTCCTGGCTGTGTATGGTGTGAGCAGGTAGATTATCTGCTTAACTGAGCAGTATATCTGCAAGATCAGGTTGAAAAGCTACAAGCAGAAGTAGAAAGGCTCAGGAGAATTGGAAAGCCTAAAATACAGGTAGACTGGTGTAGCCAGTCTGGACAACAGCCAAATAAAAGCCAGAATAAAGGGGCCCCTGTAGGCTGCACCTTTCAGATGGAGGACAGAAGCTAAAGTAGAAGGGGTGAGTGGAGCCAAGTGAAGGGCCATGGCAGAAGGAAAGCACCGCCCTTGCCTGCCTCACCTTCTCAGTTGCCACTGAGTAACAGATATAAGCCCCTACTGGAAGATAGCTGGTCTAATAAGGATATAGAGGACAAGGAACAATACAGCAGGTCCTAGCAGGTCGCATAAATCTGGGAAATCTTCCAGTAATATGACAACCTCCTGCACAAAGAAGAGAAGGGTCCTAATTATTGGAGACTTGCTCCTGAAAGGGACTGAGGGCCCAATATGCAGAGCTTCGTAGGGAAGACTGCAGTCCACCTGGAGCCTGAATCAGGGATATCACTAGGATGCTCCGTAACCTGGTGAGATCAGCTGATGACTTGGTAACCATTGCGGATCTTCTAGACAGTTGGGGAGGAAGCTGTATTGCAAAGCATGAGGGGAATGAGAAAGACTTCAAGGCACTGGGACATTTGGCAAAAGACTCTAGGGCAAAATTGTATTCTATTCATTACTTCCATTTTGGGGTGAGGACATGGGCTGGAATAGAAGGACTCAGTCCTTTAATGCCTGGCTACAAGACTGGGGTGACAGGCAGGGCTTTGAGTTCTTTGCTAATGACTGGTTCTATAAGGCACCAGATCTGACAGATACACATGGGACAGGTTTATCTCGGACGTGAAAAAGGGTTTTGGGACAGGAGTTGGCATGGCTATTTCAAAGGGCTTTAGATTAGATTTGAAGGGGGGGTGGGATACCAATAGGTGCACACCAGTGGGACAGAGCTCTGGTCTTAATGAAAACCAGGTGGCCTCTCACTGCCCTAGGGTGAAATCGAAACACTCAGCTCGCTCCCTAAAATGTCTGCATGCAGCATGTGGAATAAGCAGGAGTTAGAAATCTGTGTCCAGTCAGGTGATTATAATCTGGTGGCAGTTACAGAGATCGGATGGGACAGCTCACATGACTGGAATGTGGTCATGGACAGCTGTATCCTTTTCAAGAGGGACAGATCAGCAAGGTGAGGTGGTGGATTTGCTCTATACGTGAGAGAGCAACTGGAATGTATTGAGTTCTGTCCGAGGCGGATGCAGAGAGAGTTGAGAGTTCGTGGCTGTGGATCAAGGGCAGGCTGGCATGGGTGACACAGTTGTGGGTGTCTATTACAGGCCACCAGATCAGAAGGAGGAAGTTGATGAGGTCTTCTACAAGA